>CAXKUT010000320.1:0-93242 GCA_964057025.1 Standfussiana lucernea | reverse complement strand
TGGCCACTACAGGGCTAATTGTCCAAGAGTTCTTGGGAAATTGAATTGTTATGATGATATGAAAAGAAGAGTCATCAAAAGCCATACGTTTGTTTTACCACATTGTTTAATTTACGCTTTAAAATAATTATAAATCATACAAGCGGCCGCTCGCGATTTTGTTCGCGTGAACGCATTTAATATTCCAAAACTAAAGATACATTGTTGTAAATTTTATATTAGCTAGATATTTTAGCACTATTCTTATTTAAAAATAGTTAAACACCTTGTTGTACCTATTTTTTTTTTTTTTTGGATCGTAAAAATTAACTTTAACGTAAGAAATTTTGTATGATTTGGAGGTATTAAATAGGTATTAAATATTTATGCTTCGAAGATCGAAAATAAACCGCCCATTTACCTGTTGCACTTAACAATTGAATCGTCAATTTGGAGGGACCAACTTATATAATCGATATCTTTAAAACGATACGTGTTTCGGGCAGCCAACATCAATAATATTAAGGTAGAATAAAGGTATTATAACACTAAGTAGGTAGAACATTCCAGGGAGTATTCAATCAGTTTGGTCCCTCCATCTTGATATCATGATGGAGGGACCAAGCATTTTGTTAAAATATTATGTAACTGCTGAGGTAGCAAAATTTATACCAAAGGTAGGAAATAGTAGATTAATGGTATTGTTTTTTTATATAGGTGTGACAGACATTGGAGACTTGGTCCCTTCAATTTGACGTTCACCAATTAGTGAACGTCAAATTGAAGGGACCAGTGGACCTGAAATAGGGCATCATTCACGTCATCTAGATTTTGGGCCCGTCTACTTATCTTAAAAATTAGGAAAGTGTCATCAGCAAATAATACCATATTCTTAGGTTGGTTTTTCAATAAATAGGGTAGATCATTTATATATACTAGAAAAAGGAAAGGCCCAATATTGAGCCTTGCGGAACCCCCATTTTTACTTTTAAACCCTGTGAATTAACTCCATTTATTTGAACTTGCTGTTGCCTGTCACTCAAATAAGATTTTACCAAACCAAGTGCAAGTTTACCTAGTCCGTAATGTTCTAGTTTCAAAAGTAATGTATCGTGATTAACGCAATCAAATGCTTTGGAGAGGTCACAAAATATTCCAATAGTTTTGGGACTCTTCCCACGCAGCAAATATGTGCTTTATTAAGGTTACACCAGCGTCAGTCGTACAACGTCCCTTGGTGAAACCATACTGTTGATCATGCAAAATTTTGTTTGCCTTAAAATGATTGAGCATTTGATTAAGCATTACCTTTTCAAATACCTTGCTAAAAACTGGCAACACGGATGCAGGTCTATAATTATTAGTATCTTTACAGTCCCCGAATTTGAAAAGAGGTATGACTTTACTGTATTTCATTAAATCAGGGAAAACTCCTTGGTCCACACATAAATTAAAAATTAAAGCTAAGTATGATGCTATAGTCTCAACTATGGATGTACAGACTTTGATAGACATTCCCCATAGATCTTCGGTCAGTTTGATTTTAATTTGCCGGAAAGCTTTAATAACTGTCATAGGGTTTATGTGTTTAAATTTAAATTCAGCCGGGCAGCCAGACACGTTCGCCTTTAATAAAGCCATTGAGACTTCAGGCGAGGAATTTAGAGCCTCCGTAGTTTTGAACGGTATATCGGTAAAGAAATTTACAAATTCTTGAGCTACTTCCTGATTTGAGTTTTTAGGACCACATGCTGTATCTTATGTATAGCTTGAGTTACATATTTTTTTTCTGCTAGTCTCATTATTTATGACTTTCCAAACGGTCTTTATTTTATTTTCAGCTGTTTTGATCATGTTACCAATGTGTAAGGCTTTGGCAACCTTACATGTATTTCTAAAAATCTTTGAATAATTAGCAACATAAGTACTTGTTAAAAGTTTCAGTGTTTATGTAAGGCTTAAGGTCAAATAGTTTTCCTCTACTTTTTCTTATACCTCTAGTTGCCCAATCACTAAATATTATAGCAACCCAAAGACCTACGAGTCGACCAATAAGAGCGTCCCGCGGTCGCCCGCCTCTGCGTTATACGGAATAACGTATATCGCTCTCTCTTTCCCGCACGGCGACGGCGGTGGCGGTGGCGTTGGCGTCGACAGTCCGTTGCTTACGCGCAAGACACTTGTACGTGTATTTTATAATTCCCTGCGCAAGTCGATACGTACGCCACGCGCCATATTGTCCGCGAATAACTTTTCCGAACTTTGTAATAATAATTACTGTGAACGTGTAAACCGACTAATAAACTGTTAATCTTAACTCGAATCAGAACCGTTGTTTCCGTTCCCCTGAAACCTCTTCTCATATGTGGCGCTCCAACGTGTTTTTCGTGTGACAATAGTTGTGCATAGTGTCTACAAAGTGAACGTTTTGCAGTGACGAACTAAAATGCCAGTGACAAGGAGTAGAGCGGCTAGTTTGACTCGGAGAGATGATGCAAACGACGCATTACCCGTCCTCTCGCGACCAAACACGCCACCCGCGGCGTCAGCCAGCCAAGATGGCGACGACGCGTTCTCTTCACCGCGTGCCGACGCAAACGCTACGTTCTCTAATGAAAACGTGGCGATGATTATCGCTTCTCTCCAGCGCTCTCAAACAGAAGCCTTCAGGGAGTTGCTCACCTCGGTGACGCGGGCGAATGCATCCACCCCGGAATCACTCGCGCTACGGCGCTACTAGGGCACAATACCCTAGCCCGCTGCAAAGCATCCTTCTCCGGCCGACCGAAGGAGTCGGTTGAAGCATTCATAGATGCTATAGAGGCATATAGCGACTGCGCGCAAGTTGCGGACTCAAACATCTTACGCGGTTTAGCCTACCTATTTAAAGACGAAGCGGCCACGTGGTGGCAAGGAATAAAATACTCCGTGTCGTCATGGCGGGAAGCCAAAGATAACTTAATAAGTGCCTATGGTGACCGCCGGCCGCCTCACCGAATATACATTGAAATATTTGCTACGCCGCAGGACAAAAACAACGACATATTCGTGGCGCGTATTCGCGCCCTTTTCGCACGCTTGCCTAAAGATGACATTACAGAATCGGCTCAGATTGATATGACCTACGGACTCCTCCACAGCAGAATTAGGAAAAGGCTGCGAAGAGAAGAGTGCCATGATTTCTACCATTTACTCCGCCTCGCACGTAATATAGAGGACTCGTTCGCAGAGAAAAACGTCATGACAGACACGGCGAGTGAGCGGCGAACACAACCGCCGTCAACATCAACGCCGTCTACACAATCCGCCGCGCGTGACAACGCGTCGCCTGCACTCGTCGTGATAACAGCCGCGCCCCCGCGCGCGATAGCGCCCCCGCACGTACGCACATGTACGGCGGCGGCGCGCCCGCCGCCGCGGCGCAGAGCCCCCCCGCTCTGCCCGCGCCAGTTCCAGTTGCGACCCCTGTGCCTCTTCCACCAAAGCAGGACTCCACAAAGAGGCAACGGCCTACCTGTGCTTACTGCAGGAAGTTCGGCCACGCCAAGGAGCATTGCCGTAAGTTACAAGCGTTGCAGATACCAGGTGAGAGTGATAAACAACCTAGTGGTCAAAGTTTCTATTCTGTAAAATCTCGTGCGTCTAACTCTATTCACTCTATTGATAACGACAGTAATATTATTGCGTGTGAAAGTGTTAACTGTGTATCATGTCCTAAACAAAGGGCCAATTTTTTTCAACAATCTTTATCTTCTAATAATAAGTGTATTTCATCAAAATGTGATAAGAAAAAGGGCAATACCTATTTTGATAAGATAAAGGACAATGCCTATTTAGATAAGATAAAGTACAATACTCAAGAATGTTCTTGCAATTTTTTTTGTAACAATGTAAAGGGTATTGGGCAAAAATGTTCTCGCAATTTTTTTTGTAAAAATGTAAAAGGTAATGCCCATTTATGTTTAACCGATGTATGTTTGTGTAACGATCGTTCGGGACCCTCTATTGGTCGCGATTTACGACCAATTTTTAAAATTTCTATTTTAGGGTTTAACGGCACCGCGTTGATAGACACGGCCGCCAAACATTGCATTGCGGGTTATACGCTATATATTCTCCTTCTTCGTCAAGGTCATCCACTCAGCTCTTCGACACGCGAAGTTAAGCTTGCCGACGGTGTAACCCGTACGATGGATGTACTTACCACCACGTTAGACGTGTGCTTAGAAACGGCAGTTATAACGATCCCTTTTTTAATTTTTCGGGACTCGACAAATCACGAGACGTTGTTAGGTATCGATTTTATAACCGCCGCGGGAGTAGTTATAGATTTTCTCAAGTAAGTCTGGTATTTCAGTAACCTTGATACGGTAAAATATAATTTGTACTTCGAACCTACCTCGCGTGACGTGTCCTGCGCTTCCACAGATATACTTAGGGACGATGAAGGTACTTACCATAAACCAGCTGAGCGACAAGCGCTCGCTGCCGTTCTCACCAGGCACGCACGCGTCTTTAAAGCAGGGGGAGGCCCAACACCATTTGCGGAACACCGCATTGATACAGGTGAGCATCTTCCAATTGCTGTTCCTCCCTACCGGCTAAACCCTTCGAAAAAGGAGCTGATGAAAGCTGAAATAGGTAAGATGTTACAAGATGACATTATAGAAGAATGTGAATCGGCTTGGTGTTCACCGGCGCTGATGGTGCCGAAGTCCAATGGTAGTATCCGCTTCTGCGTCGACTACAGGCGTTTGAATGCAGTCACCAAAGCTGACACATATCCGATGCCACGCATCGACGAGTTACTTCAGAGCACAAAACGGGACTGCTACATGAGTACGCTAGACCTTCGATCTTCATATTGGCAGGTTATGGTTAGGGAAGCTGACAGGGACAAAACAGCTTTTGTCTGTCCTCTAGGTACTTACCGATTTAAGAGAATGCCGTTTGGTCTCCGCAACGCGCCAGCCACCTTTCAGCGTCTTATAGATCGTCTCCGATCCTGCTCTGCTTTACAAGATGTAACTTTATTAGCATATTTGGATGATCTGTTATATCTCAGGGATACCAACAGCATCTGCAAGACCTCGAGGCAATTTTAAACGTCTGACCGAGTTTAACCTCCATGTAAATAGGGAGAAGTGCGCTTTTGCTAGAGAAAGCGTTAAATATCTTGGTCACGTTATAACACAAAAAGGTGTTTCCACCGACCCAGGGAAGGTGAGTGCTGTCCTTGAGATGAAGGTACCAGGTAATCTGAAGCATCTGAGAACCTTTTTACAAACATGTTCGTGGTTCAGAAAATTCATACCTAACTTCTCAAAGGTCGCTGAACCATTGACTCGCTTGACCAGGAAAAGTCAAGTCTGGTCTTGGGGCTCAGAGCAGACCCAAGCATTTAATCAGCTGAAGAGTCTACTGACCACAGCTCCAATACTGGTGCAAGCAGATTTTAGTCGTCCCTTCATTCTGCGAACTGACGCAAGTAACTACGCCATAGGCGCAGTTTTATTACAGGGCGACGGCAATCAGGAAAGGCCTATCGAATATGCCAGCCGACTCTTCAACGCAGCTGAGCGCAACTACTCCACTACAGAGCGGGAAGCACTCGCTGTAGTGTGGGCGGTGGAGCGTTTTCGGCCTTACCTAGACGGTCAACCAGTCGTAATAGGCAATGATCATCAGCCTCTACGCTGGTTGCTATCACTTAAATCACCAGCAGGTAGATTAGTCCGTTGGGCTCTAAAGCTCCAGTCGTTTGATATCCAATTCCAATATACCCCAGGGAAGGCGAATGTCGTTGCAGACACGCTGAGCAGACCGATTTGTTCTAGCGATACAAGCGATAGTTGCGGTGTCTGTTCTGTCATCTGCGATCTACCCGCCAAGACACCTAGTCAGCTTCGTCTAGAACAGACTTCGGACCCTGAAGTGGATAAGATCGTTAAAGAGCTAGAAGGACCCGATGATGTTGCATCTAAAAGATGGTTGGAAAGGGGTTACCTCATGGATCAAGGAGTTCTGTACCGTTTCAATCCGGATTCTGAGAGTGAATCCCCGCAATTAGTTATACCTACTGGTCAAGTCGCAGCTATTTTGAAGGAGTCACACGACTCTCAAACAGCTGGCCATCCAGGCATCGATCGGACATACCAGAAAGTAGCACAGCTGTATTACTTTACAGGGATGCGGAGAATAATCACCGATTATGTCTTAGCCTGCATCCACTGCCAACGGTATAAAGCCAACAATACCAAACCCCCAGGCCTACTCCAAACACCAGTCATGAGCCAGCGGAACGAGGTGTTAGCCATAGACTTGTTCGGCCCTCTGCCGGAAGGAGACCAGGGGGAGCGGTGGGTCTTTCTCATTGAAGATACTGCTACCCGGTGGACGGAGCTGTTTGCTCTAAAGGAAGCAACAGCAGTGGCCTGTGCTCATGTCCTCATCGAGGAATATTTCATGCGGTTTGGGTTACCTCGCAGAATTATTTCGGACAACGGTGTCCAGTTCGTATCCGCAGTGATGCGACAATGTATGTCAGTACTAGACATTAAACAAAATTTTGTCCCGCTGTATCATCCACAAGCTAACCCTGCCGAGCGAAAAAACCGCGACCTTAAGGCAATGCTGGCCCATCTCGTGGCAGATGATCATACCTCTTGGCCAAAAAAGTTGCCAGTGATCCGTTTTGCTCTCAATAGCGTGAAATGTCGCACAACGGGCAAGTCACCGGCTTATTTGACTTTTGGTAGAGAGATGCGGTCACCCACGGAGGTAGTTCACGATCTTCGTGCCATCAGAGCTAAAGACAACTTTGTCCCACAAGTGACCCCTTACCTCGAAAACTTCCTGCATTCATTGTCAGCTGTTCGGGAACGTGTCGAAATCCAGCAGGACAAGACGAAACAGTTCGCCGACGCTTCGCGCAGACCATCTGACGCTTTCGAGGTAGGTGACTTAGTAATGCTGAAATCTCATTTGTTGAGCAAAGGGTCAAAAGACCTCACATCCAAGTTCTACCCTCGCCGAGATGGCCCTTACCAGATCACAAGAAAGGTAAGCCCAACAACGTATACCATCGCAAGCACAGAACAACCAAATGTGGATTTAGGGAAATATCATTCTGAAGACCTTACACGTTACCGAGGTAGCGACGACTCCTTACCAAAACCCGTTAATCCTAAACGGAAACGCGGACGTCCAGCTAATGCTGATGTTGAGCATATACCAGTCCAGGAGCGAGGCCGTTCTCCAGAACTGGAGGGGGAGTATATAGCAACCCAAAGACCTACGAGTCGACCAATAAGAGCATCCCGCGGTCGCCTGCCTCTGCGTTATACGGAATAACGTATATCGCTCTCTCTTTCCCGCACGGCGACGGCGGTGGCGGTGGCGTTGGCGTCGACAGTCCGTTGCTTACGCGCAAGACACTTGTACGTGTATTTTATAATTCCCTGCGCAAGTCGATACGTACGCCACGCGCCATATTGTCCGCGAATAACTTTTCCGAACTTTGTAATAATAATTACTGTGAACGTGTAAACCGACTAATAAACTGTTAATCTTAACTCGAATCAGAACCGTTGTTTCCGTTCCCCTGAAACCTCTTCTCATAATATAAATTTAGGGCAAATGATTTTATCTACTTTTCAAATTTTTTATTGAACTCAGTGTAAACTATTGAAAAGAAATGATCGTACAATTGATTTACAATAATATCGTCCATAGGATGGCTCATAACACTTAACTTGTTCAGTAGGGAATTATTATATCTGTTTAATTTGCTAGTTGTTATAGGTCTAAATTTAATCTGAACTTTCTGCAATGGTGTGTTACACCCAAATGTTACCGTTTGGCCGCTATGATCAGAAGTCAGACAACTTACTATGGCTTTATCTAAGTAATCACAATCGCAAAAAATATTATGTATACAAGTCGCAGAAGATGGAGGGACTCTAGTAGGTTCTATAAAAATGTTGGACAAATCAAATGACTTAAAAAGATTTAATAACCTACTGCTATTCGAATTTACTTCTAAAATATTGATATTGAAATCACCACAAATAATAATTGCAGATTTATTATTGGCTGCAAGTTTTGACAGGATATCTTCCATTATTGATTCCAATAATGTAATGTTTTGATAGTTTGGGGGTCTGTACACGCACACAATTACATGCTTATCTAGCTCAACAAAGGACAGTTCGGCGCAATGTTCAACCGAGAGACCTACTGTGTCATTACGTTGCTTAAGAGCGTTTACGTCTATCGCGCGAAGTCAAGTTTAGGTAATTCAATGCATTTTTTACGCACACAAAAGCGCGCGTGCCTGTGTGCATAGCGCTGGCGCGTTCTCTTGCGCTATAGTCAAACTAACCCACTATGATCCGTTCGAGTGCAATAGTTGTAGTAAAATTTAATTTGAATTTGAATTTGAACGTACACGGATTACTAAAGTACGAGTGCATAAAATAAGTATTCAATAATATATTGCAAGTATAGCTATAGTTATGATTAATATTAAAGTCGTTTTTTAGTTATTCAAACATGAATTTGTTGATCTAAACTTTAGAAAGAAACCGAACTTCGTTAATTATTATTGATTTGTGACTGATTAATAAATATTTCTTATTCTATTCAAATAAATCACTTTATACGGATTTACTTACGTTTATTTTATATTATATTTTAACCTGACGCGATGTTCCTCTTAGTGACACCTCTTATGAGGGAAATACAATAGGTTGGCGTTAACTTTAAAAACAATTTATGTTCTTATTTACAAAAAAATAAGTAAAAGTTTTAATAAATAAAATTCGTATGTAAAAAAATTGGGTAGATATTGGTTGTCACTAAAAATATTGTCAGTCATCAAAAATAATAGTAAAAAAATTTAATCATCAAAGTACCAAGATTTTTTAATCACACTATAAACGTCCGCTATCCTTCCAAGTACGACTAAGGTCAACTCGGGTCAGGCAGAGCGCCGAGCGACATGTCCTCTCTCTAGAAAGCCTCGCGGCGGTCTGATTTGAAACACCTGTGGTTGTCGCTACGCCCCCGCATGGGGGCGCGGCTGGCGGGGTGTGGACAGCGTCCTTGGGCCCGCGGTGTCATCTGCGGTGCCCGTGACAACGGGCACCCTCGTTGAGTTGGCCGTATAGGCCCAGCTGACGACAGGCGCGTTACTTACGCAGCCTGTCTATGTGTAGTTGCAAAAGTGTCCGGTAGGAGGCGCTACGGCGCTATGTATAGCGCCGCTATCTTCACGCCACCTCGGCGGTCTGTCACCGCCAGGTGAGACCTCCGGTTACCCGGAGGAGGCCCAGCGGGTGACGACCAGCGACGGAGGTGACTCGGCGCTCCCTACCGCGGCTGTTGGCCCCCGCCTGTCACGCTTTCAGAGCTAGCCGATTACGCGCCAGGCAAAGGGCCATGTATGTGAGTATGAGCGGCAATGTACTTGTGTAACACCGCTCATGTTAGCGATAGAATAGCAGGCCCGCGCCGCTCGTTCATCGCGTGAGTTTATCGCTTGTGGAGTCGTGATTGTGTGATGCGGTGCGTGTCGTGCCTATATTAACCTAGAACACGACATGCACCGAGTGTATGTAGTGAGTGTGGAGTCTCATTGTTTGAGTAGGCCGCGTGTAGGTGGATGCGACTTACTCGGGTGCGTCAAATCCGGGGGGGGGGCTAGCCACGTCCGCTGGTATGAGGTCGCGTGGTAGGCGCCTCGCGTCAGGTGGCCGCGCGTGCCATGGCGCTAGGTGCTTGACGTGGGGCCAAGCAGAAGCGTCGGCACGCGCGAACATAGTGGACGCGAGGCGGCGGCAGAAGTCCTCCAGGCTCTCCATCTTGAGGTCCCGCAGGATGGTGGTGTTCCTCACGTAGCGAGGGGCGGCGACGACCTTCCGCAGCGATAAGTTCTGTTGCGCGCGGAGGAGCTTTCTGGTGTTCTCGCTCGTGAGGGCGAGCCAGGCTGGGGCAGCGTACGTGAGCAGTGGGCGAATGTACGTCTTGTACACGCCCAGCTTGGCACGCAGCGGGAGGCGGGAAGAGAGCACTGGGTGGAGCAGATTGCGGGCGGCTCTGCATCTGGCGACAACCGAGCGGACGTGACTTACCATTGAGAGCCGACGGTCGATGGTGACCCCGAGGTACTTTACCTGGGGCGACCACGCGATGTCGACTCCCTGCAGCTTCAGGGGTGGCGGGAGAGTGGTGCCGCCGGCGACCAGCGCCTGCGTCTTTCCCACGTTCACCGACAACCTCCATTTCGACAGCCAGTCAGGCAGCAGGTCGAGCGCGCGCTGCATCTTGACGGCCGCGTGGTTCGCATTGAGCGAGGTGGCGATGTACGCGGCGTCGTCAGCGTACAGCGCGAGCGTGGTGTCGGGTGTGGTGGGGATGTCGTCGGTGAAGCAGGAGTAGCAGAGCGGTGAGACGCAGCTGCCCTGCGGCACGCCCGCGGCAATCGGGCGGGCGCTAGATAGCGCGCCGTCGACCGCCACCCTGAAGGACCTGTTAGAGAGGAAGGAGGAGACCACCTGTATCAAGCGACGAGGCGCGTCTGTCTGCGACAGCTTGTACAGCAGACCGGCATGCCAGACGCGGTCGAACGCCTTTTCCATGTCGAGGAATACTGCAACTGCACGCTCCTTCTTGTTCAGCGTTGCCGCTAGCAGGTGCAGTACCCTCGACAGCTGGAGCGTCGTTGAGTGCTCCGAGCGAAACCCGAACTGTTCCGGTCGTGGAGTGAAGTGCTGGGAGAGGTGTCGCAGCAGGAGTTGCTCAAACACCTTGGAGATGGTCGACAGGAGAGTGATGGGCCGATAGCTCTCCGGCTTCGTGACGTCCTTGTTCGCCTTGGGCAGCATAATGACGCGCCCTTCCTTCCACGAGGCCGGGAAGGCCCCTGTGCGCAGTATGCCCGTGAACAGGCGCGCCAGCGCCGCTACCGTTCGGTATGGCAGGTGGCGCAGCGCTGTGTTGGGCACACCGTCCGCTCCGGGGGCTTTTCTCGGCTTGGTTTTGAGAATGGCGCGTCTAACCGCGCAAGGCGAGAAGAAGATCGGGTCCTCTTCGGGAGCTATCGGCGTCGCGAAGTACTCCCCAAGGTGCCTCTCGACTGCTGCGATGTGCTCGGAGTCGTCAGTTGGGTTAGGCTCGAATTGACGCTCCAGGTGCTCGGCAAAGATCTCCGCACGGTCTGCTGCGATGTATCTCGGCGCCCCGTCGCTGTGGCGTAGTGGGCGCACCGGAGCTGGGGTGTTCGCAAGCTGTCTGCACAGCTTGTGTATCGACGTCCAGTCTCCCTCTGCGGCGTCGATACGTTCCTCCCAGCTCGCGGCGTTGTGCTCCTGAAGCTTGGCCCTAACCTTCTCCGCGAGACGGTTGAGGTCGGACTTCACCCGTGGGCAGCCCGTGTCCTGCCACCGCTTGCGAAGGCGCTTCCTTTGGGCGACCAGATGCTTGATGTGGGTGGGCAGAGGCTTGTGCACAAGCCCCTGCGATTGCGGAAGTGTTGTTGTCGCCCCTTCGAGGGCGCGCTGGATGCAAGCGGTGACCTCTTCTGCCAGCCGGTCGACGTCTGCGGCGGTTTCAGTGGGCCAAGTAGGAGTGGTGGTCTCCATCGCTTCCGCGAACGCCTGCCAATCCGTCCTTCGACGTGGCGCTGGAGGAGAGAGTCGCGTCGGCATCTGTGATAGGACGACGAGTACAGGTTGATGATCCGATTGCATCTCGTCGTCTATCACCTGCTGGGTGAGCTGGTGACTCAGGCCTCTGTGGACCACGATGTCCAGCACGTCCGGTGCGTGCGCGTGGTCGTCGGGGTAGTGAGTCGGCGTGTCAGGGCCGGACACCGTGTATCCACAGGCCTCTGCGTCCGCGAAGAGTCGCCTCCCTCCGGGATTCGTGGTCCGGCTATTCCATGCCGGGTGCTTGGCGTTCAGGTCGCCTGCGAGGAGTGTCGCGTTCGGCGAGCCCTGCAGCAGCGCCCGCAGCTCAGAGAAGTTGAGCGGGGCCTTGGGCGCGCAGTAGCACGCGTAGAAGTTCATGTCCTCGCCGGCGACGTGCAGCTGGATACCCAGCGCGTTGAAGGAAGCCGGTGACGTCGGAGGGAGTGGCTGGTGTACGACTCTTCGGCTCACCAGTACCGCCAGACCGCGGTAGATGATGCCGAGCGGCGACTTCTCGTCCTTCCTGTAGAGATGGTATCCCGGGAACCTGGGATTGTCCGCAGGCCCCAGGAATGTCTCACTGATGAGCGCCACGTCGATCCGTTGTTCCCTGAGGAGGAGGCGGAGTGGGGCAACCTTATTTCTAAGGCCGCGGGCGTTCCAGTGCATGACCCTCAACGGACTAGCCATGGTATAAGGTGAGAAGCTCGGCCAGTCCGTCAAGGATCACCAGCTCCGCGTCTTGCCCCTGCCTGATGGCCTTGATCAGGTCCATCAGGAGTTTAATGGCGCAGGCTGTGAATTCCTTCTGGCGCTCTTCCTTAGGAGCGCCAGTGCGTGGTGCGCGGCGCCGCTGCTGATCGCCGGCGTCGGCCGGTTTCGAGTGTGCGTCGGCCGCCGCCGCTACTTGTGCGACGGCGGTGGTGGTCGCGTCTATGGGTGGGGCGCGTTTTCCCGCCCGCTTCCCCTTCTTGTTGCCGGCGCCAGCAGCGGCGTCGGTAGGCTTCAGGTTGTTGGTGGTGGGTGCGGCTGGTTGCTGTGCCTGCGCCGTGGGGGCAAGAGCTTGCCTAGGTTGGGACGCGGGTGGCTGGGGCTGTTTACCCCCCTTTCGCCTTCCCCCGCGCGCCCTCTTCCTCCGCCTCAAGGCAGGAGCTTCCTTGTTGGTGGGCCCGTTTGCTGTCGCCATCAGTGTGGCGCTGGGGGCCTCGTGGTCGTCCGTGGTTGGTGGTGGAGGTGGCCTCTCGTTGACGGGTCGGCGCCCTTGTTGGGTGATGGCGACAGTGCCCGCTCGCTTGTTCCGGACCTCCTTCCGGAACACTGGGCAGCCGCTGCTGCACGCTGGATGGTCGCCCGCGCAGTTAGCGCAGGTGGCCGGCTCAGTCCTTGGGCGTGGGCAGTCGCGGGCGGCGTGCTCTCCGCCGCATCTCACGCAGGCGAGCGGGCGGTGGCACTGGTGCGAGCTGTGACGAAACTTCTGGCACCGGTGGCACTGTGCGGGCCCACGTTTGCCTCGCCATGCCTCGATACGGACACCACGCATGCACAGGAACACGGTGGTGTCGTAAATCTGGCGGATGTCCTCCTGCCTCCTCAGGACTGCATGGAATATGCAGCCGGGTCGTCCTTGTCGTGCTTGGATGTTGCGCACGTACTCCGGCTGGTATCCCATCAGCCTGAGCTCCTCTTCGATGTCGGCCGGGTCTGTGTCCGCCGGCAGCCCCCTAATGGCCACCTTTAGGCTACGCTCCGCCGGCAGCGAGTAGGAGAACCAACTCAGGCCACTCGACCTCTCTAGGTCGGTGAGGTACCGCTGGACCACCCGATACTCGTCCTCACTTTCGGGAAGGAAACGAATTCCCCCTTGGTAAGGGCGGGCATTGGGTGGGTGGCCCAGCTTGGCACTCACGGCCCTGAAGTGGGTGGCCCAGTTTGGCATCCTCTCCACTACCAGCGGAGGGTAGCGTGGCCTCTTCTCCTTAGTCGTCGCCTTGGCAGCTGCGGCTGCGCTCGTGCCTTGTGCAGGGGCTGCGGCGGCTGGCGTCGTCTTCGGGCTTGCGTCTTGTCCGGTGAGTGGGCGGCGAGTTGCCTCGGCGAAGGTTGGTGAACCGACTCCGGCTCGACCGCGCGGGGCACGCTGCGGGAGCGGGGAGTCGGTGCAGATGCGCTTCGCCTCTTCGGCGGCCTCGTCGTCCGAGCTTCGTGGGCGGCGCTGGGCTCTGGCATCGAATTGGTATTCGTAGCCAGAGGCCAGCGCGTCGTCGTTGGTACACATAAACTCACTGACCTCTGTGTCGTTGTCCGGCGAGTCGGGGCGAGCGGGTGTGTCCACCGGGGCATCTTGAAGTCCGACCGTGGAGCCTCCCGACGCCATCGAGAGGTCGCTGCCCTCCCTCGATGAGCATGGGGACATCACGGCCGGGGAGTCTCGGGCTGCGCTTCTGGGTGGTGGCGGCGACAACAAGCTCCCATCGGACATTGCGGCGGCTGAGCCTGCCAGCAATAGATGGGGAGCGGGCGACGCGGTGCGCACGGCTTGGGCCGTGGTAGCGGCGGAGCGTACGCGCGCAGGGCGAGTGGTACTCACTGTTACAGGTGCAAGGCGCGCGGCTGCAGGTCTTGGTTGAGCAGCTGTTGTGTGTGTCGGTCGGGGCGCGGACGGCACAGGCGCGCGTGTCACCTGCGCAGCGGAGCGCGCAGTGGGCGCAGCGGCGCGCGCGGCGGGTGCGCGGGTAGCACTACCGGCGGGCCCCGGCGCCTGAGTTGGCACGGGGCGGAACGCCGGCGGGCGGACGGGCACTGGATGGCGGCTGGAGAGCGGCGGCGTCGGCGAAGGGGCCGTGGTGCGCACTGGCGGCGACGCTTGCGCCAGCGGTATCGGCGGTGATGGTGGTGGAGGATGGCGCCTCCCTTCTTCCTCTTCGGTGGTGGCGGCAACAGGCGGAGAACCGGTCGGCGGGTTCCCAACGCGCGGGAGCGACGTCGTCCGGTCCTCGGGCGCCTGTTCCGTCGGCGGAGTTGCGGGCATTTTCATTTGTGGAGGTCTTGGTGGAGTGATCCTCCGCAACCGCTACGGTGAGCAGGCACCGGGCGGGGCAGGGCTCTCGCTGTGAGCGTACAGGTACTACGTACCCATCACGGTCACAGCGAGAGACACTTTCCAACGGAAAAGATTTGTGACGGTTCGGGCGGTGGCGGTTATTTTTCCAAATATCAGTGTACCCGCACTTCACTTCACAATTTGGACAGAGCGATAAGAATACGTATGCGCGCGCGCGTGGATCACTGGCTAATCCTGATTTGAAATTGCTCGCGCGCAGTGATTTATAGTAGTTTTCAAATATTTATAGAAAAATAATCACTGTAAATTATTTGAAATTTTAAATTGGATGTTTTAAAGCATATGTTCTTCTATTATATTATGCTATTATTATATTAAATCAAGTAAGATATATCGGTGAAAAAATCATTTTAATTCCTTAATATTTTACATTGTTTGAACTTTAATTTCTTATATAAAGAAACCTAAATCAAAAAATTTTCTTCTCCAACTATATTCCTTAGGATCTTAGCAATAGGTAAAAAAAAAATCTAATTAGGTTTGCCAGTGGTTTCCTATAATTAGAGCGTCGAAACTGACGCTAAAAGGGAAATTAAGAAAACCTCTGTTGAGTTATCTTGATACAATTTACCAATACTCTATTAATTGAAATATTTTTCTCCCCAACTATTGAGACAACGAAATTTCCTAAAGTTATTAGTAATTATCATTTTTGTAAAATAAAGGGTTGATGGTATTAAAGGGTTTGAAAAGTACTGTTTTGGAGTCAAACAGCGCATGGACGGCGTAAACGCTCTTAAATATAAAACAATTTTTTATTAATATTAGGGAGCCTCCACGCAGCATTGATTTAGGTTAAAACAGCTAACCACCGTATAGGTCTCATAATTAATAAGCATTTGGTAACCTTTAGCCAATGTTCAGTAAAACAAATAATGTCGAACATAGTTATTTCTAAAAACAATTCAATTTCAAATAATTTGGAAGATATATCTATACGATAACTTCATAAAAGTTTATTTAATTACGTTTAACAACATAGTGTAAACTTAAGGTACATATTTACAATATTGATCCTAAAATTAGCAAGCATGAAACATTTAAAAATCATTCTTCCTTCAAGTACTAACAAATTAGAACTCCCAACTTGCTACCTACAACCTTCAAGTCATAATTAATCAAGAATGGCTCAATCTTGACCACACTCGTGAATATTAATAAAACTACGTGATAAAAAAGCGTGCAACGCGGGAACACTCCATGATATATGACATTTCTGAAGACCTTACTCTACACGAACGCCTCTAGCGGCGAAATCATGCGCGATAGCCCCCATTATGTAAAATGTTTAGACGGGCGTATTCTTCCTTCTGAAATCATTGCTCGAAACAATTCTAACTCGTCCAAGGTAGGTAGGAAGTGAAAATTTTCGAGCTCGCTCTTCAGACGACCAAGTGTCTCCTCTATGAAGGATCCAAGCAATTCAAACCTGTCCAAGGCTAGGTGTCAAAACATTTTCGAGCTCGTTCTTAAGACGATCAGGTGGTTCCTTTATGAAGATCTAAACAGTTCTAACATGTCCAAAGCAAGGTGTCGAAATTTTCGAGCTAGCTTCGCTCGCTCTTCTGACGTTCACGTGTCTCCTTTAAAGAAGGATCCAAACAATTGTAACCTGTCTATTTTCTCCTGTGAATTGATCAAGTAAGTGCTGTATGAAGGGTCGAAATAATTCTAACCTTGAAGATGGCAAGATGTAAAAAATTTCGAGCTCGCTTCACTCGCTGCTACAACCTACCTTAATTTGAATCATAACTTTGTCTATAAGTCGCTCAAGTTACTCCGGTAGGTCGAATTCTAGCCTGTCCAAGGTAGGGTGTTCAAATTTTCGACTTCGCTCTTGAAGCCTTAGTTTCTTTTAATAAATAGTCTCCCTAAGTCAATTAAGCATTTGTGAATAAAAAATGTAAATTGTAAACTTAACCCTTACAAATCCGTTTTTACTCGCACCCTTCTGCTGCTGCAGTAGCGTCACCAGCTTTTGAGCAAGGCGGATCAAGGTCAAAAGCTGGCGACGCCACTATGCTTTTGAATCCTATTTTTTTTTTTGGGTTTTCTGTGAGTCGACAAAGTTACCCGTTCATTATTTTCTTTATCGTGTGGTTAGTGCCAAACCTGGTGTCAGAGTTCTTATGCTGCCCATGGGCCTCTGACTTGGCTAGATACCCGTTAAGTTGTATGAATGCACAAACGAAAATCTGACATATCCGAGGTTATGTACAAAATGAGCTCCTCTTGCAGCTGAAGATCATGCCCCCGGAAATAAACTTCGGATACCTAGATAATAAAGATAAGATTTGGAAAGTCGTATATTTGTCTCATTGGCTTTCTTTATGCCATAAAAGATAGACTGGATAAACATACGACGTGTTGTGGCATATACACGGTGGAAGGGACACCGTCGCTAAAACGGTTACCACGTATTAAGTACACCGTTCTGAACCTCCCTCGTGGAATATTTTCGTCGGTTATTTAAAAAAAAAGCTGTTCCATGAATACGTGGTATCCGGTTTAGCGTCGGTGTCCCTTCCAGCCTGTAGACGACCATTACATTAGTGAGTGAAAAGAACCGAGCATTAGAGTGCAGCGCACTGAGTGCGCTACCTGTAACGATACAAATTGGAGTAAACAGTTGTTTCTGAACAAAATCAAATCTTGGATTGATACATTACAGGCAAATGCTCCCTCACCCGAGAGCGTCAGCGCAGCCCAGTCCCTGTCAATCTAGCGCTGTCGCGCTGCAACGTTTATTCCCTGATATTGTTTATTATTTTACTAGGCTGAAATCAATTTCAAAGTTATTTTAGGATTCCTCACACAAACGCTACGCTGTCTTTCTGCCCCGGGCCACTTATAAAACTATACATGTAACCATACTAAAATGTTGTTCACGATTTAACAATTCTTGTATAATTTTATAATGGAACAACTGTCAGGAGTGACTCCACCCGCGTGAATGCCGCTATCCCGTCAGAAACATTCGTAAGTGGGCGCAGTGGCGGATTAAGCAAGCGGGGGATCTGTAGCGTTTCTATCGAGGGGCCCTTGATCTGCCAGAGAGCGTACAACCCAGAGAGGGTATTTACTGTAGTAGCTTTTGATACCACAATCTATCAATTGTACTTAGGTGGTGCGCAAGGCCTTAGCCAGGAACTTGATTGGGGGGGGGGGTACCTAAATGAAAAAGCAATTAGGGGGGAGGGTTAACCAATGAGTTAAACACTAATAAGAAAAAGAAAGGAAATTAGAAAGAACTTCAATCGCATTGACATGGGCAATCGGTTTTGCTCCTAAAAAATATTGCACAAGTCGAGGGTACACGCACGACTATAGGATGACACTGCATTTAGCCGTGCTAAATAGGAACTTGTTTTCAATGTTCCATTGGGACACTATGTTTATGTCCTCTTGAAGAGTAAATTCGTAAGACGTAACTAGTGAAGTAATCATACGACTCGATACTCACGATTAATCGATTCAAGTTTGTATAAGTATTTGATCGATTTGATTATGTATTGTAAAGTGCTTGGATTAAAGTTCTGATTACAAAATGTAACTTAAGCTTTAATATTATAGGTATTTTGAAATGATACAATGGTACGAAAGGTCAATTTGTCTTTGATATTTTTAGTTACAATAACATTCAGTCAATCACAAAAAAAATCATGAAAAAGCGAAAGTGATTGAATCTTCATTCAATCATTTCATTCGGATGATGAGCCAAAATCGTCAGTTGAGCTATCATCACCTGTAAATATAATTATTTCATTATCAATTTGTATCAATATCGACGTCTCTGTCAAAATCTTCCTTTATTATTTTTTCGAGTTTTTTCTACCACTTTTGCCCAATCTTCTTTAGTAATTTTGCCACAAGCTTCTTTCATTTTTTCAGCAATGTCATAATTTTCTTAGTGGATAATGGCGGCTTTGTATTGTGGCGAGCTGCATATCCTTTGACTTGAGCCTTGAGACTTGAGATCAACTCAATAGCATAGTACTGACAATGGTACGGCGGCTTTCTTATCACTTTGTGTCCATGCTGAAGTGCCAATTCATCAATTTTATGTTTTAAAATAAAAATAAATAAATAAAAATGTTTTATTGCAGACCAAAGATTCATAGTTTTGTTAGTACTACACATTACTTATAACTTTGTTAGTAACAAATAAAATACAATAATAATTAGTTCATATATCGGCTGCGTTCACCTGGCGCACCGAGCACATGCACATGTACCCAGTGCGCCATGATGGTGCAACACGGCTTATCACGGATGACCTTCAGAATGCTGTTTGCGCTCCCACGCACCCTGCGCATCATGACGCTATCCGTTTTCGTAGGATGGTATTGAAACCATCCACACATGTTTCGGCAAACATCCCTGACGCGCTGCAGTAACGCGGAAGCCCCAGCAACATCCTGAAGGCGTTGTTGTACTGAACTCTGAGGGCGTTGTATGCCCTTTGCGTATACCGAACCCACAGAGTGTACGTGTACACCGATTGGTAAAAAGCCTTAAAAAGAGTGGATTTCACTTCTGGTGTAAAACGCGCAAACCAGCAGGCCAACATATTGCATCGGACAGACAACGCCCTCCGTTCTCTTTCAATATCAGCATCATCTTTTAAATTCTCCGTTACTATGTGACCTAAATATTTGAAATCCGGCACTCTTTCAAGGGCCACACCACTTAACATACCGGTGGAACATGAGCTGGTTTTTATGATGTGGTTTATCCTAAACACAAGTAGTTTGCTTTTTTGCACGTTATACATAAGACCATGTGCCTCCGCATATGCCTCACAGACCGCCAACAACTTCCTGAGTGCGCTAACTGACGGACTCAGCAGCACCATGTCGTCTGCATAACTAATGCTATTGACACAGAGACAGTCAATAGAACAGCCACCTGTGTGCTACTGAGCCCGACAATCAGTTGGTTTACGTACAGATTGAAAAGCGCTGGTGAGGTCAATCCAGTTTTAGTTCGCAGGTTTATTTTCTTTTACCAGTTCCAGCAATTCAGCTTTCAACAATTTTATGTCAACTTCAACGCCTTGTCTTTGTAGCCATGCCACTAAATTAGCCTTTTTGTTTGCTTGAGTAGGTGCTTTATCTATTTGAACTGAATGGTAAGATGCATTGCCCATAATGATTATGCACTGTTCGGGGAGGTTTGCTAACAAGTTAGTAAACCACACTATGAATTTATTTGCGTCCATTTCTTCGTGATATTTTTTTGTATTTTTAGACTCGAATGCGAGTAAATTGGTTACAACACTAGTATTTAAAAAAAAGACTGAGAACGTAAATGTTTTTGAGACGTTTCGTAATAATTAGAAATTGCTTGCTATAAAGTAAGCGCGAAAAGAATACTCGTAATATATTCCATCATATTCTATAACGCGCCAAAAAAAATGTATGTATTTTTTTAAAACACTTTTTGTAATTAATTATTATTTTATTGTTTCTTTCAGTTTCGTTCCAGTGACATTCTAGGGTCTTTCTCAAATGTCAAAACAGGCCTTTTATTTTTTGACAACTATACATGTGTTACATACATCATTTGAATGTGAATCGACAGTGGAAAGGTAAAATGGCATTTTGGTCGATATTCAGTTATATATATATCATTCGACGCAGAAAAAAAAATCGACCAAAATGGTGCTTTAGCCATTTTACATTTCCACTATCGAAATAATGATTTAAATATTGTTTAGGTCCTTGTGAAATAAAAGAGCGTCGGTAGATTGATGTAGTGGTATATATTTGGCGCACTAGGTGTAGAGGCGCAGCGTGGAGTCGGCGCCGGCCGCCAGCAGCCAGGGCTGCGCGGGGTGCCAGCGCAGCTCCAGCACGCACAGCTCGGCGGCGCGGCCCGGCGCGCGCAGCTGCTTCAGCGGCACCAGCAGCGGGTTCTGCAGCAGGTCGCTGCGGGGTCACACACGGTGCTATTATCGACATGTACGCTTACAACACAGCAGCTAGCGCCGGTGGAAGGCCACGCTAGCCTAGGTGCTACAGCTCGTGGAGTACGTACTTGTAGACCATGCCGTGCGACACGACGATGTTGTCGTCGTCGCCGGCGGACGCGAACAGCGGGTAGCGCCGGTGGAAGGCCACGCTGCGCACCGCGCCGCCGTGCAGGCGGAGCGTCTGGTACGGCTTCGACGACAGCTCCAGGTCGAACCTATACACAACATGTACACATACTTACAAAACAATACGATACTTAGCAATTACAAAAATATGCGAGTGTTCGCGCACAACTGCGAACATTTGTGCGCGCACACGTAGAAGCGGTGGAGTCGCATCAGCGAACTCGCACTTGCTTTTCGTAGTCTAGGAGACCGACCTTCACTCATTAGTTTACTAAACATATTTTAGCAAGCTGATAAGTACATGTTGTCTGATACAATTACGTCAAGAATATACAGGGTGGAAGAGACACCGAAGCTAAAACGGTTACCACGTATTGAGTACATATGTAATTCTGAACACCCTCACTTCGAAATTTTTCATCGGTAATTTAAAAAAAAACAGGTAATTGAGGAAGTAAGAGCTATAAGAACAGCTGTCTATAACTATATTCAATAGCATATAAATTATGGCTGTTTTTTGAAGATAGTGCATATTTTAGGTAAAATCGGCATAACGTGCATTATTTGGGCGTGTTTCCCTAATTTCAATTTTAATTGGATTTTACGAAATTTCCACACATTGTATATTGTTCTGAAATAAATGACTTATGAATCTAGGGATATTTTATATTTCATCAAATATCTATAAATCTATGAAGAATTTTCTGATATAGTAAATGGAAGAATGATAGGTTAAAAAACACGAAATATTTTTTATTATAGACCTCTAAGTCTTTAATAAAAAATATTTCGTATTTTTTTTATTGTTTTAAATAAAAATGTTAATTTTTTAATCGCCGTAGAAATTTTTTATGATAAATAAACTTAATTTCTTCTTATAAAACTATTAATTTCAATTAAAATTGAAAAAATCTTATAAAATCGAATTATTAATAATTAGTGTTTTATTTTATTTTTATTTTATCAAGTTGGAACAACAAACAGCTACATTATGCGATATTAAGAACATGATAACATAAGTAACTTAAATAATAATGTAGCCCACAGCGCTGTTCACAGATTACCATTAACGAATAAATGTTAAAATGCTAGGAAATAGCTGTTCATGCAAGACAGTTATTCACTAATTATAAATACAGAAAGAGAAAAAATTAATAAAAATAAAGTTTTATGCTTATTATAACATTACTAATTTGTTTACCTAAGAATAATAAATAATTAATTAATACAGGAGCTCAAGAGTCTCAAACAAAAGGCTTCGAAACTTTTTCACGGAGCATGTAAATATGTCTACATGTTCAAGGTCTTTATTGTATGATGTTGTCATTCGCCGAATTGGTGCCCGTTCGCCAGTATTAGATCGGCAGGTACCTATTGCAAATAGTGTACCTGCACGAACCTGCCGTCTATGAACAGTTCTGGGGACCGCATAACACAATACATTATTCAGGTCGATACAGTCAAAGTTGCCATTAACAATATTATATAAGATCATTGCTTCTAATTGTTTTCGTCTGGAGCTGAGCGTCAAAAGTTTGTATTTATTGAGCAACCGGTCGTACGGTAGATACGTTCTGTGACATCTATAATGCATTGCACGAAGAAATCTGCGTTGGACATTTTCTAACATGTCATTATACTTCTTGTAGTACGGGTTCCAGATGGGTACGGCGTATTCAAGCTGTGAGCGGACTAAAGTTTTATATAAGCAGAGGTACGAAGAGGTCCGTTTAAAGTCATAAGTGGATCTCATTATAAATCCATACATCTTGTATGCCTTTTTCAGGATTTGTTCGACATGTAAGTCCAAGCAGAGTTTGGAATCAAGCAATACGCCCAGATCACGTACCGAGTTGACATTATTGAGTGAGGTACTGCATAAAGAGTATGCAAACCTAATAATGTTTTTATTTTTAGTAAAATTAATATAGTTGCACTTGGGGATGCTTAGAAGAAGCTTACTTGAGTAACAATAGTCCGTCAGTCTGTCTAAGTCCTCTTGGAGAATATGGCAATCCTGTATGCTTCGAATAGGTCTGTATACCTTAAGGTCGTCTGCGTATAACGAAAATTTTGAGTTTGGAAAGCAGTTACAAATATCATTTATAAAAATGATGAATAAAAGGGGACCGAGAATAGAGCCTTGAGGGACGCCAGAGGTAACCTAGATAGCATCAGAGTGGTAGCCATTGATTACAACCCGTTGACAGCGATTAGTGATGTAAGAAATGAACCATCGCAACAAGTTATCACGAATACCATTGAAGGCTAATCGGCTCAGCAGTAGTTCATGATCCACCTTGTCGAAGGCCTTCTGAAAGTCCGTGTACACTGCATCAACCTGTATACGATTATCCATCTTGTCAAATAGGTCGTTAGAGAAAACCAATAAATTCGTTGTGGTTGATCGCTTTTTTACAAAACCATGCTGTTGTTGTATGATGGCGTTCTGAAGAATAGGGTACACTTCGTTATGTATAAGTCTTTCGAAAAGCTTCGACAAGGTAGATAGAATAGAAATTGGGCGGTATTGCTCAACACTACGTTTAGATCCGGCCTTGTGCACAGGCGTGATATAAGCTTGTTTCCATACCGACGGCATGACACCTTCAGTGATGCATTTATTGTAAATTACAGCTAAGGGTCTACATATAACAGTTGCAGTATTTTTGAGAAAAAACGCAGACAGACCATCTGGACCTGGGCCTTTAGTTGGATCCAGTGATTTTAGTTCTGTCATTATCTTTTCCTCTTTGAAACGAAGGTCAGAAATAACTATATCATTAGAAGTTGTTTCAGGAGGTGGCTCCCAGCGAGAAAGGGCAGGTGAAGCAGGTTCAAATACGGAAGAAAAGAAATCGGAAAACATGTTGCAAATCGATTGAGGATCGTTGGATACAATGTTGTTATATTGTACTTTTGCCGGAATACCGGGTTTGTCTTTGCGATTAGAAACATAGACCCAAAAATCTTTGATATTTTTATGAATGCCATCCTCAATCGACTTAATGTATTTAGAGAAACATTTATCGCAGATTTCCTTAAATAACGTTCTGTGTTGCGAAAATGTTTCGTAGTCTGCAATGTTGCCGTATTTCTTCCATTTGACCCATGACTTTTGTTTTTTTCTAAATGTGCTAATTAACGATTTGGAGAATCAGACTGGAAAGCCAGCCGTTCTGAATGCGGATAGTGGTGTGTGCTGCTTTATAATATCATCAATCTTATTGTAAAATGTGCTAAGTGCCTCTTCGGACCCTAAAGGGGTAAGAAGTTCCGACCAGTCAGTACTCTGAATTTTACGGTTGATGTGCTCATAGTCAGATTTATAAAAGTTGTATTTTTGAAGCGGTCGCTTTTTCATGGGAAGAGTTTCTACATTTAGACTTATATCAACAACAAAAGGAGGGTGATACGTGTCGATTGGAAGCAGAGGCAACAACGCACTCGATACCTTACATGGGTGGTTTGATATTAGTAGGTCAAGAATTTTACCATTGGTATTTGCCACGCCGTTGTATTGAAAAGCATCAAGTAATGACATTAAATTATTTAACTGGGTACAAGCCGTGGACGAGCCCATACCGAACCCACCGCCGATTAGGGATATATTTGAACCCGGCACGTCCCAAGTTATTTCTGGGAGATTGTAGTCGCCTACTATGTAAAAACAGTCAACGATGGGGTCACCAAGTATCTGTTGCAAGATTTCGAAATGTTGCTCATATACAAGGGTAGCCGTCTTTGGAGGTATATAAGCAGCGCTAATGATATGCCTCTTGGACGGTCGTACACTAGGCACTTCTATAAGGACGTGTTCAATAAGGTTGCGAAATAGTGAGTTGGCAACAGTTCTAGAAATATCACATTCAGAGGACGTAAGTGTACGCAGCAAGGCAACCAACACTCCGCCACCATCCATTTTTTTAGTGCTAATACGATCACGATCACATCTGTACACAATATAGCGCTGATCGATAAACTCATTATTGCTAATCTCAGGAATCAGCCAAGTCTCTGTGAGTACGATGATGTCGTAGTTACCATTCAGAATGTTCATGTCAGGGACCATATCGGTTACCCATTGAAAGGGTTTTCGTTAGGGTTTTTCGAAGCGGTTAATCAAAAACCCATACGATATGGGTAACCCTTTTGAACGGCTTAATAGACCATTTTGGTTACCTATTGAAAGGGTTTTTGATAGGGTTTTTCTAGCAGTCAATCAAAAACCCATACGATATGGGTACCCCTTTTGAACGGCTTAATAGACCATTTTGGTTACCCATTGAAAGGGTTTTTGATAGGGTTTTTCTAGCAGTCAATGAAAAACCCATACGATGTGGCTAACCCTTTTGAACGGCTTAATTGACCATTTTGGCTACCCATTGAAAGGGTTTTCGATAGGGTTTTTCTAGCAGTCAATCAAAAACCCTTACGATGTGGTGTGGGTCACCCTTTTGAACAGCTTAATTGATCGTTTTGGTTACCAGCTTAATTGACTGTTTTGGTATGGGTTTTTGATAGGGTTTTCTAAACAGTCATAAACCCATAATATTTGGATAACTCTTTTGAACGGCCTAAGCTAAGGGACCATTTTGGTTAACCAAATCGAATATGAATGACATCGCACCGTGCGTTCAAGGACAAGTATACAAAACAACAACAAAAAAATTCTCGAGTTGGCGGAACAGTTTCATTTGTGTGAGTGAGCTTTCACGCTGCAGTTTATGTGACATATAACATATTCAGTAAAACACCATCTTTTGCAAAGAGCTCTAAAGAAAATGATTAACAAATGGCTACTTCTATGGGATCGAATTGATCTAGAGCTTCATTTATCTTTTTTTGTAGAAATTACGTGATTTATGAGTAGACAAGGAAGTTTAGATTTTTACTAATCTCTTACTTCAGTCAAAATCTGCCATTTAACGTATTTTAGTGATTGTTTGTTTCATAATCGTTACCTATGCTGCAATCTATGATTTTCTTTACATGACTAATTATAATTTGTTCGAGTTTAGACCCCATGGTAATATGATCTCTCGCTGAAGGGCATAGGTTTCAAAACGGAATAGCATGCGTTGACGCGGCGGCGCCTTTGTGGCTACTTACCTAGCTGGTTGTAAACAGGGATCTATGAGCTTTATTGAATGTGACTTAGAGTTCATTTTAGCTTTGCTGGCCGGATACCGAAATTACTTAATATTATTATGTTTTTTTCATTTCTGTTCTTGTTTATTACTTTATTGCAAGTACCAAACAAATGCTGTCATTTTTGCTGTTTGATTTTTGAACCTGGACGTCTTTTGCGGAGTTTTACTATATTATTATTTAGTCGGTGTGAAAACTTAGGGGTCTGCGAAATGATCAATCGTGATTGTAAATTATTACGTGTTTGTTGCACATAGCTCGTTTACGTACCAAGCTATTGATAATATTACTATACTACAATATAAATTGATGGCGATTGATCATTTCGGGGTCGCATTACAATAGGTAGGTATGTAGATATAAAGTTACGTAATTTATCAATCTAAATTTTCAAAATAGCAATTGTATAGTTTATTGCAATGGGCAAGTAGGTAAATATGTAGGATTGTCCTACATACTTACCTACTTGCCAATTCACGCAACAATTTGCGCAACGATGTTATGTCCTAAAGGTCCGACGTACCACTTCATTGTTGATTGATTTGTGTCATGGATAGATTATTGGTCACTAAATGTACAAAATGGAGTACCTACTAGACTGCCCTGTTAGGCCGAAAAGCGCTAGGTAGGTATCTCAAAGTTTTGAAGAAAATCGTCGAAATCTCTTAGCAATTTCAAAGAGAGATGTTTGACAAGAACCAAACTTATTAGTTGTTTTATTTTTGTTTAAGTTAGATATCGCTATGTGGCTTATATCATTACATGCGAAATTGTAAAAGCTATTAAATGTTATTAAAAAACAAAAGCAGGCCTCCTTCACTCGTTCGAAGTCATGCACTAACGTACATACCTACGGGGCTACGGCTCGCATTCACCCAAACGAATTACATTTAACCTTATTTGTGTCATAGTCCTATACTTACAGTCGTCCAACGCAGACGTCTTTTAAAGGCGTTCTTATGCCTACGGAATAGAAGTCAAAATCGGTTGAACGGACTGTAAAAAGTTTTTATTAAATGTCTTATCTTATTTCAAACGACATTTATAATAAAATAAAGACAAAATTTCTACTTGCTCATTGCTCATTCAATTGATTACGATAACACGGGTATGTATTAGCGAGCGAGAAATTTTTTGCATTCCGCCTCGGATAGGTTGATTTCTTTATAGTTGTCCGAGATTTAGGGGTCGATTTAGATGTCAAAACCCCTCCCGGGTTTGAACTTCAAAACCAGACCTACGACCCGGCCCCTGAGATGAGTAAGAGTTTCAAGATGAAGAGAACGCAAGAGCGAGCGAAGCGAGCCGGACCTAAAGAGCCTAAGGGAGCTTTAAAATTCAAGCTATTGCATAAGCTATAATAGAAATAAATCAGGCGTAGAAACATCTGGATCGAATGTAGGTGACAAAGACATTCCTGCTGATGTTTTTGACAATTCGTCATGGATCTGATTGACGTGTTGAGATTCGTCATCAGAACTTTCTTCACTCTCTGATATACTTAGTAATATTTTCTACTACCAAATATAAAATGATAAGTATAATAAAATGATACAAGGCATCCGGCCCCAATATTCGTTTTTATAATTTTGAAACCTAATACCTAAATAACAAACGACCAACAGAGAGTCTCTATGAAGTACTTACCTACCATCTTCTGAGCAACTTCGTGCGAGTAAGCAAAGAAATCTTAGCACTTGGATGGATTTTGAGCATAAACTACATATCTGCAAACATCACAAATAACGTCACGCCTGTATTCCCCAAAGAGGTGTACCTAATAGACTAATAGTACACCCACATTCGTCAGTTATGTTTTTAAATCTCATGTAACAGGGGGCGAGTGAGCCTATTTGTAGGCAATACTATTGCCTACAAACTATCTACAAAGAAAAACTCAAACTATCTACAAAGTACTTTAATATTCAAGAAAAAACTAACCTTATAAATGAATTAGCTTGAAACACGCAAACGCATCCCAATTGATAAAAAAAGTCTATACGCTACTTTCGGCTCGGATAGATCAAAAGAATAATATAATATAAACTCTCGAGCTCTCGCTCGTACCTACTCTCGCTATTTGTATAATACCGTCTAGTGAATTATAGGCAATGAGCGCCCGGCCGCCATTCCCGTACCACCGACCTAGCACAAGTTTATTGAATAACCCGAACAAAACCCTTATAATATATGGGTTTTTATAATGCCCTTCATTATAATAACCCATATATTATAAGGGTTTTGACCCTTTCACTGGGTTTCTAGTATAGAACCCATTCAATGGGTTTTCATGCAACCCTTTCACTGGGTTTCTAGTATAAAACCCATTCAATGGGTTATCATGAAACCCTTTCAAAGGGTTTCTAGTATAAAACCCATTCAATGGGTTATCATGTAACCCTTTCAAAGGGTTTCTAGTATAAAACCCATTCAATAGGTTATCATGTAACCCTTTCAAAGGGTTTCTGGTACAAAACCCATTCAAGGGGTTACCCAATGATAGAGGTAACCTCATAAACGGCTTACCCCTTCGAAAGGCTTAACTCTTAAGCGGGGTTGTACGGTCCCTGGTTCATGTATAGCGTATGTAATTTTGTACGGATACCTCTGCAGTTTTGGTAATATATAGATAACTGTTTGTTACTCATCACGAGTCAATAAGTATTCCAAATGATAATTACCAGCGATGTAAGTACAAGTAAACAACGGGTATTCACTCGTGCAATGCTCAATACAAAGTTCAACAATTAAGTAGGAAGAAAAACAATATTTCTCAGTTACATAAATGATACCAACCACACAACAACACTGAACCCTGACGATACAATAAAATTTGAATTTAAAATATATCTCTCTAAGATGGTTACTTACAGCAATATTAAAATAATCAAAAATTGCAGCAGAAATAGATAATAAGACAAATTAACATGTTTAATAAAGCGGCGCGTTAACAAGTATAAAATACATATGAAATATTGAATAATGAAAGCATTAATTTTATGCACATCCAAACATAGAGAACAGATTATTACCACCAAATGTCCGAACGATCTAAGCAAACACTTTGATCCATGACATTCATACACACTAGTATAACCATTTGCAACACAATATACAGCCCCGATTAAAATTCTAAAACATTACAAAAAGAAATAAAATTTTGCAGGTACAAAAACACATTACAATTAGAGTGCGCTGGAGGAGGTGCCACTGTTGTTGTTCGACGGATTGTTTTTAATCTTACGAATATCATCATCTTTGAGTATTGCGAATGCAGTATCGCCGTCCCGTTCGCGTACGAGAATAGTGGCGTTCCGAATCCAGACATACTTAAAATGAAGCTGTGTGGCCACTTCCTTAACTTTGCGAAATAAATGTTTCTTCTTGAGTGTCAGATGCTCGTTCATGTAAATAGTCGACGGTGAACATGTAAAACCCAGTTGGTCCGATTTAAAGGTTTTGACTTTGCGGAAAGCAGCAAGTAAATTGTCCCGCAGTATACGCGACGACAGCTTTACAATTACGTTTTTTGGTCTATTAGTTTGCTGGTGAGCATGAGGAACCCTGTGAATAGAAATGATATCTCTTTGTGTGACGGGAAAATTAATACCACTACCGATTGTCTCCATTACGTGAATCAGGTTTTCACTTCGAGTCTCAGGCACGTTAAGGATCTCCACGTTGCACTGTCTCGCTTGCTGTTCGAGATAATCAAGTTTAGACTCCAGGAGACTAATAGATTGGCTAGATTGCTCAGCACTATGTCTACTCATGTCAGCCATACGTTTCTTTAGTTCAACCTGCTCCTCTGAATGAAACTGCATTGAGGTCCTTAGTTCAGTAACCTCCTGTGATATATCAGATATATTTTGTTTTAAGGTATTTTGTACGATACGAATACTGTTCATTTCATCCCTTATTTCATCCAGGGAGCATCTCAATTCGTTATTCAATTTGTTTAAGCTCGTATCTATTTCATCCCGCCAGCCATTTAATGTAGTCTTAATGTCCTCCTTAAAAGTAGAAAGCGTATTGTTTATGTCACTCCTCCATCCCTGCAGAGTAATGTGTAACTCATTTGTAAATGCTTGGAAAGTATTAGTAGTGTCCTGAGCCACAGATTCATTACCAATTGACGGATTGCACAATGAGGCGGGACAATGCTGCCACCTCTTGCAGTGTTGCCACCTCTTACATTAATTACACATCGACATTGATTGTTCATACTTAACATTAAATTGTCAATGTCTTGCTGCGGTATGAGGTCCCATGTTCTTTGCAAGTGTTCGTAAAGTTGTTGTTCCGTCGTTAAAATTGGCGGGAAATCTCTCAAAGCTTTTCGTTGTAACATGTCCCAGGTATGCTCGGCTCGATAGGATTTAAGTCGGGCGACTGTGCAGGCCAATCCAAAGCTTGAATATAGTAGTCTCGGAGCGGCCGACGCTAGCCGCGCCGAATGGGAAGGAGCATTATCGTGCATGAGTAGAAATTCCTGGCCCATTTGGATTCTGTGTTGGACAATAAAAGGCTCTACTACCTCCTCGTGGTATTTTTGTGCAGTAACGTTGCCCTGGATCCAAACGAGCTGGATTCGTCCGCCAAGACGAATTCCTGCCCACACCATGATTGTCCCGCCTTGGTATAAGTGGACCTCCTGAGGGTGCCGTAGTCGGTTAACTCTCCCTGGAGTTCTCCAAACGCGTGTTCTTCGTGAATCGGGATGAAACCCAAACCGGGACCCATCGGTGAACAGCACCAAAGACCATTGTTCGTCACTCCGTGATAAATGCTCCCGAGCCCACGAAAGCCGCCGACCGCGATTGCCGCGTCGCAATGCTGGAACACTAACGGTCTTCGAGCATGAAGGCCAACTTCATGCAACTTCCTTCGCACGGTTTGGTCGCTTACCAGCAGCTGGTGGTCCTCCTGGAGCCTTTGTACTAGTTGCATCGCTGTGATATTGGGTTTTCTTCTAGCGGTCATTTGGTGAAATCGATCCTGTCTCTGCGTAGTAACACGATATCTACCCGTGTACCGTTCAGCCACTTCCCCAGTACTGCGATAACGTGACCACAACCTTGATATCACGTTTTGGCTGGTGTATAGGGCCTCAGCAACGACGCTTTGAATAGCACCATTTTCTAACATGCCCACGGCTCGTAACATTTCATCTCGACTCAAATGACGACGTGACATGACTCTTAAAGCTCACACGGCACATTAAATTAAAAAAACTTTTTTGCAAAAAAAAACCGACTTCCAAAAAAAACACTAAAAAAGTGGAAAATAACTTTACTTTCGGAAGCCGGTGACTATTGTTTGTTTCATTGACTTTTTTGCCACCGACTTCCGAAAGTAAAGTTATTTTCCACTTTTTTAGTTTTTTTTTTGGAAGTCGGTTTTTTTTTTGCAAAAAAGTTTTTATTTTACCCTTTTTAGTTATCGTATCACACACAAATCCTTGTCAAGTATCCTCAGCCTCAGCAACGACGCTTTGAATAGCACCATTTTCTAACATGCCCACGGCTCGTAACATTTCATCTCGACTCAAATGACGACGTGACATGACTCTTAAAGCTCACACGGCACATTAAATTAAAAAAACTTCCGAAAGTAAAGTTATTTTCCACTTTTTTAGTGTTTTTTTTTGGAAGTCGGTTTTTTTTGCAAAAAAGTTTTTATTTTACCCTTTATAGTTATCGTATCACACACAAATCCTTGTCAAGTATCAATTTCGCAATTTCTTTTACTTGGATGACATTTTTTCCAGTTATTTTGATTTCAAAACCAAACTGCTGAACCGATTTTGATGAAATTTCTATGGGACCAATCGAGAAGTAGATCCATTCAGATAAAAGAAGAATTTTTCAAATCGGTTCAGAAATGACGGAGATATGAGGTAACAAACACAAAAAAAAAAAAAAACACAACCGAATTGAGAACCTCCTCCTTTTTTTGAAGTCGGTTAAAAAAAGAAAAAAACAATCTAATCCCTTTTCATTAATTAATATTAATAAAACAATTTTAATTTTCCTTAACGTAAAGAATTAAGTACTAACAATTTTGCCGCCATATTTTGTTGTTTCTTTTTATTTACTTTTTTTTTAAATTTTGAAAATAGAATAAAAGAGAATCAATCAATCTGTGTAGAAACTTTTTATGGAAACTAAAAATATTTTAAACTATAAATTCGTAAATAATTTAGGATTAAGGTATCCCTAGATTCTGTTGATGTGTGTATATCTTACAGGAAAAAGTAAAAATGTGCTAACCTTTAAAAAGCACCTAAATGTAAATAATGTCCATTGACATACATAAGTGGATGTAGAACGATCGTTTTAAAGTTTTAAAAATATTTTGATTAATATCTCAATCATAACACTGTTATATTGAAATTATACGGGTTTAAAAAAATATCGAAAGTGTGGAAAATTAAAAAAATAATAATAATTTTGAAGTACTTTTTTAAATTTATGTGGCATATTTTGGCACTATTGTTCCATGTTTCGAGCGTTTATGATGCATATTTCGACGATTTGAATTTGCATATAATCCGGTCTCTAGTTATACTAAGTTATAAGAAACTAACTGTATGCAAAGTGGCGAAGCATCGAATATCTTCAATCGGAAGCCGAAGAAAATAATGTTCCATTTTATTACTTCTCAGATATTATCAAATAAACCATTTTGATACAACTGCGGAAACTTTCTCATTTGCAGCCGAGGTGGAATTTAAATCCAACCCGCCGGCGAGGGTGTAAAGGAGCCGAGAACTACAGTGACAAAGGCCCATGTGAATCAAACGACCTTTTTCAATACACTTACGAAGCAATAAAATATCAGACCGAAAAGTATTTTTGCCATAAATCAATTAGCTTTAATCCCCGCCTTTTGCTTTCGCAGGTTGAAGGAGAAGCAAAGGTATGAAGCCGCAAAACAGCCTCATATTAATATTTATATATAATTATTACTAACAATTATGGACAATTACTTGGTCTGAAATAAATGTATTTTATGTTATTAAAAAAAAAACAAATTAAAAGAATATGGGACACAAATTAATGTTAATTTGTTAAATAAAGCAAATTATTTTATAAATAATAATGTTTATTCATGATATTCTTTTCATAAACATAATATTTTTTTTATGAGATATTAAGGCTTTAAAACATGCGCCTCTTTGCTGAGATTTGAAATAAAAAAAGTAATTAAAAAAAACTAAAAAAACCCGACTGCGGAAAAAAACTTAGGTTAAAAAACACTGAAAAGCTAAGAACAAACACATTTTCAATTTAAAAAAGTTGGAAGCAGGCGGGAGCTATTCCATTTTTATATTTTCAAACTTAAATGGGTCCCGCTTGCTTCCAACTTTTTTATCACCTAATCGTAGTGCGATAGTAGCCAGTTTTCGAGGAAGTGTATTGAAAATTTAATTACCAAAGAAAACTGCATTTCAAAAACAGATATCTATCAACAGGGTTGTTGGAACGAAGTTTTTTTCGCTACAAATTTCGTCAGTATCATCTTGGCTTTCATTTCAGCCCTGAAAACCATGAAAATGACACCCGTGACACATAAACAATTTTTTGTCGGCGCCATCTTGAATTTTCATTTTAACCTATTTTGGTTATCTTGAATTGTTGTGATTTTTTTAATGATTTATTATAGCGAATAACATGCAGAGGAACAAAAACAAAATAAAAGTGTTTTTTTTTTCATTTCAAGTCTACTATTAAGAGCGTTTACGTCTATCGCGCGAAGTCAAGTTTAGGTAATTCAATGCATTTTTTACGCACACAAAAGCGCGCGTGCCTGTGTGCATAGCGCTGGCGCGTTCTCTTACGCTATAGTCAAACTAACCCACTATGATCCGTTCGAGTGCAATTGTTGTAGTAAAATTTAATTTGAATTTGAATTTGAACGTACACGGATTACTAAAGTACGAGTGCATAAAATAAGTATTCAATAATATATTGCAAGTATAGCTATAATTATGATTAATATTAAAGTCGTTTTTTAGTTATTCAAACATGAATTTGTTGATCTAAACTTTAGAAAGAAACCGAACTTCGTTAATTATTATTGATTTGTGACTGATTAATAAATATTTCTTATTCTATTCAAATAAATCACTTTATACGGATTTACTTACGTTTATTTTATATTATATTTTAACCTGACGCGATGTTCCTCTTAGTGACACCTCTTATGAGGGAAATACAATAGGTTGGCGTTAACTTTAAAAACAATTTATGTTCTTATTTACAAAAAAATAAGTAAAAGTTTTAATAAATAAAATTCGTAGGTAAAAAAATAGGTTAGATATTGGTTGTCACTAAAAATATTGTCAGTCATCAAAAATAATAATAAAAAAATGTAATCATCAAAGTACCAAGATTTTTTAATCACACTATAAACGTCCGCTATCCTTCCAAGTACGACTAAGGTCAACTCGGGTCAGGCAGAGCGCCGAGCGACATGCCCTCTCTCTAGAAAGCCTCGCGGCGGACTGATTTGAAATTGCTCGCGCGCAGTGATTTATAGTAGTTTTCAAATATTTATAGAAAAATAATCACTGTAAATTATTTGAAATTTTAAATTGGATGTTTTAAAGCATATGTTCTTCTATTATATTATGCTATTATTATATTAAATCAAGTAAGATATATCGGTGAAAAAATCATTTTAATTCCTTAATATTTCACATTGTTTGAACTTTAATTTCTTATATAAAGAAACCTAAATCAAAAAATTTTCTTCTCCAACTATATTCCTTAGGATCTTAGCAATAGGTAAAAAAAATATCTAATTAGGTTTGCCAGTGGTTTCCTATAATTAGAGCGTCGAAACTGACGCTAAAAGGGAAATTAAGAAAACCTCTGTTGAGTTATCTTGATAGAATTTACCAATACTCTATTAATTGAAATATTTTTCTCTCCAACTATTGAGACAACGAAATTTCCTAAAGTTATTAGTAATTATCATTTTTGTAAAATAAAGGGTTGATGGTATTAAAGGGTTTGAAAAGTACTGTTTTGGAGTCAAACAGCGCATGGACGGCGTAAACGCTCTTAAACGTATTACTCTAGGAAAATTAAAATGGCATGGGTTGGGATATGTAGCGTTGACACTCACCAGACACACTTCCTGTCATAGGAGGCGACGAGGAGGTTGTCGCCAGCGGGATGCACGGCCATGTGGCTGATCCACTGCGCGCCCGTCAGCAGCTTGCGCACCAGCTCCTGCTTCACCAGGTCGTACACGCGCACCACGCGCTGCGTCTGCGGGGGAGGGGGCGCAGGTTAGTGTTCGCACAGATATCACCATAACCGACACTATCCTGATGGACACTCACGGCGACGAAGATGAGCGGGCGCGTGGGGTGGAAGAGCGCGCACTGCACGAGCCCCTTGTTGCGCGCGAAGGGCAGCTGCGAGCGCCGCCGCGACAGCTGGTGCACCACGACGGCGCGCGACGCCGCGTCCGCCAGCGTGGCGCACACGTAGTCGCCGCGCGCGTGCCACGCCACGTGCGTCACGCCGCGGAAGTGCCGCACGCTCAGCCGCACGCCCAGCGCCCACTGCTCCGGCGACACTACCTGCCACTCCACGCACGATGCGGTACGCGAGTCGACTACCATAAAAAAAAAATATTCTAAACTATCAACGGTAACACGGTATTTTTAACGTGTTTTAACTTTTTCAAAGGAAAAAATTAAAAGTTGAGAACTGTCTTTAGAAAAAGCTATTGAATCAGGAACTTAGGAATCTAATCATCGAGTTGGAAGTTAATTCAAAAACATATTTCGTAGTCTATTTATTAGACCAAAATGTTTTTCTAAAAGACATATTAGCCCGCTTCACAATACTAGAGCTGAACTCGAAGCACACTTACTCAGTGGCGAAATTACAATACGACCCCTAAAGCCCGGCTTTCAATTAAAAGTGAGCGTATTAATTAAAAAAAAATAGGAAAACCGTAAAATAATAATAACAATTACTTCTAACAATCACGAAACACAAAAAAAGAAATAAGCAGCCAGTAGCAAAGTGGCTAGTAAAGAAAAAATGTGTCGTGATTCACCCTGCACGTCGTGGTGCGGCGGCGCCTCGCCCAGCAGCTCGTCCGTGCGGCGCGCCACGCGGTGCGCGCCCACGGCCGCGCCCGGGTTCAGCAGCAGCAGGCGCGCGCCCGCGGCCGCCGCCACCAGGCTCAGCCCGGCCGCCGGCAGCCACGCCACGCGCGACACGCCGCTCTGCAGGTCGATGCTGCGCAGGCAGCGCCCCGTCGCCGTCTCCCACACTGCAAGCGCGAGGTATACATGACATAGGGATACTACAAGTGTGGAGGGAGATCTCAGGTGCATTATCGTCACGATTTCACGGCTCATCCTGAAAACAATTTAACATGGTAGTATTCGTCTCCAACGAACTCATGCGCGTAGTTTTTTAGAACCTAATGACAAAAATTTAATAAAGCTAGCCACATTAGCTGTCAGCCCTGACATCTGTCAAATCACTTTTTTTCGACTTCGCGCGTTTGCGCTCACGCGTAGAATTGTGTGTTATAACAAAAAAATCATTTTTTCTAGTCTAACTAAGTAAAATCTACATAAAAACCTTAAAAATATGTCTAGTTCGGACCTGGAAGAAGATTTATATAAAGAGATTGCGAAAAAACTTGTCTCACCAACGCCGCCGCCATGATGAATCGAGACACCGTTCACGACATTTATCAAAAAAATTCTCGGTCCCCATATAGAAATCGGAATAGGTCCCGTTCCAGGAATCTGATTAGATCCCAATCAACAAGCCCATCGCAATCTCCTCACCGTCAGAACCAATTGATACCGCCTTTATCAGTCACGGAAGAGCAACAAGGAAAAAACGTGGGTAGTACCTACCTACATCTTGTTTCTAGGTTCATATTTTCGTAATTCATGTATTCACTGTCGAGACAAAAACTTGGAACGAGATTCCAAATGGTTACTAGTACTTACGATCGATGCCTAAGAGGCGACCCTGAACCCCACCCGTGCTAGTACGAGATACTTCCGCACGAAGATCACATTCTGATACGAGATATCAAATCTGATATATGACGTATCGTGCGACACACGCAATGGTCTATAGCTGGTCACTTTGATTATATAATGTCTAGATGGAGCGTCAAGTGCGCGCAAACGTGTCAAAAAGTGTCAACCAACTATTGGTTCACAAGTGCTTGCCCGCCAATCAGTGCAGATCGTGTCGCTTTACTGTCACTACGTATTACGCGCGCCAAGTAAAAACAAATATCAGAGATAAAATGACGGTATGTGCTATTAAATTGTGCCGGAATTATAAAGGAAGGATAAAAAATACCAAACACATCACCTACCATCGGTAAGTAACCAAGAAATTACATATTCATTTTTTGTTTTTATGATTATCAAATCACGCCATATTTTATAAGTGTTGCCAGTTTCTTGTTTTTACTCTCCCAAATTAACGTCATTTTTGTGGGTACATATTAGTTGGTTTATAGTTACGTTTATACAATTTCGTTCGTGTACTTTTAAAAAAAACTGGCCAAGTGCGAATCGAACTCGCGTGCAAAGGGTGCCGAACTAAAACTTTTTTTTACAATGTTAATTTTTAAATCGTAGATAATAGCTTTTCCTGGTCAAGACATTTTTTCTAATGTCTTGACTTTAATTATATATACATATAATTCTTATTTAAAGTTACTTTTAACGCAGTCGGGTTTTTTATTTTTAAATGATTTGTTTTTATAATAAATAACATAATGTTCGCATATAATATACTTTTTGTTAATGAGCCCATTTTAATGATTATATTTGCTTTGGGTATATTAAACCGATTTCAAAAGTGCCTAGAGTACCTAATTTATTAATTCTTTCTTTACATGATTTTGAAGTCAGTGCAAAGTAAAAATTGTTGTGTATTGTTTTATTACCTAGGTAAATAATTTACCTGGTACCAACTTCTTGTTCACATTTTAGTAATTATTAACAAGTGGCACTGATTAGTACATTTTAAATCATAGATTTAACCTCTATTTTTATTCCTCGGATAAAAGTTATCTGACTTTTCAATAATCAGCAAAAATTAACAACTGAAATCTGAATCAAAAAGTAACAACTGAATAAAAAAACACTAAAACTGAATAACACTACATACATACACCTAAAACTTATCTTATTTAATAAGTCTATTTTTTTAATGTGATTTATGGGAGAATTGTAGTAGCTGGTATCATTATTTACGCACACAAAGACATAGACGCATAGTGTAAAACGACGCCTGCACGCACACATACTTGAAAATGTTGACTCGTTTTCTTTGATACGATTGTAGGGCGACGCTCTATCTAGACATTATATAATCAAAGAGCTGGTCATAGCCAATATAAATATAGAAGAAAAATCTGATGAAGCTCCTATACCTACCACTACCCTTACTAGTTGCCTTAGGCGACGAAAAGCCTGTGGAGGAGAGATATGGACAAAATATAAATAACTTGATAGGCTCGCGATGGGAAGCCATCATTCTAAACGACAGTGAGGAAATTAAAGTTTTTTTTTTTTTTTTTAGACAAAACGTTACCCCACACTAGGAATTTCTCCTGTATCGTGGGTGCGTTTACAAACATTTAAACTCACATACACAAACAACCAGACCCGGAACAACTATATGTAGGCCATACAAATATTTTTTCCGTGCGGGGATCGAACCCGCGACACGCAGCGCAGCAGTCAATCGCTCAGCCACTGCGCCAACCGTGCCGTCAAATTATGAAACAATATAAAGTACCAACAAATTGCCCTTTACTAGAAGCACCAGAGTTGAATGCTTAGGTCAAGGTGGCATTAACTGACTCGGCCCGTAACCGGGACCAAATTTTGAAGTACAAGCAACAACAACTGGGCATAGCCCTCACCTACTTGGGTCAGGCAATGACAAATATATTAGCTGGTCAAGAAATGTCTGAGGCTTTAAAAATGCTTAGTGATGGAACAAAATGACTAATATCCCTACATCATAGAGAGACCAACACCAGGAAACAATTGTTGGTACCTCTGTTAGATAAGTCCTTCATTAAAATGGCTGAAACAATACCAAGGAACAAATATCTATTCGGTGAAAACCTTGCTGAAAACATTAAGAACACCAAAGTGATAGAAAGATCTGGATCTAATCCCAATCCCATACAAAGAAATGACACCTCCCTAAGTCCGGCTATTGAGCTGGCTATTTTTTCTTCCTCGCTTTTTTCAACAGATGGCAGCATTAGCGAATCACTAACTGTAGTTTTACAATGCCATCTAAGATTTCGGCCTGGATACTAGGTTGCATCTAGAAATGTTGCAATTGAATTGCAGCTGATGCATTCGTTTTCAAATCGTTTAAAAATTCTGATAAGCTGTAATAGCATTTAGCTAAAAGATATTTATAAGCTGTATTTTATAGGGTTCCCTATCCATTTGAATAAAATTTTAGGACATAATATAACATGGCATACTTTTGTTTATTCTAATGATATTTACGCATAACAGCTTACGTATAATTTTTTAAGCATAATTTGTCTAATCATAATAATGTTTACCTAAGCATAACATTCTAAAGCATAAAATTATTTACATATAGCATAATGTTTTTTTTTTAATATGGCATCTCGCAGGTCAACCTAGTGTTGGCTTCTGCTTAACCGGACAATCCTGTGGGTTCCTTGAAGTTAATTAAGGGCTCCAGGCAAGGCAAAACTTATTTACTAAGCGACAACTCACTAAGAGCACCCCCTGTGGGGTACGGACCTCGGCTTATGGCGTCGCTGGGGGAGGGCAGCAAGGGGACAAGCTCGATCTGAGTGATATTATTTGGGGGCTGATTTATAGCTACAGGCTCAGCAACGCGGGCTGGCTCTTGCAAGGCTCGGGGGGGGGGGAGTGAACGGGGACGTCGCGACGGGCCTCGGCGGCGAGGCCGGAAGGATGGCGGTTTGTGTGTGTGTTTTCTAAGAGTACTGGTTTCCCTACTACTTTCTTGAAGAACGGTGATGGGGTCGTCAGGAGTGACTAGGGTATGACGGGGACGTCGGACCATGCTAACACGCGATGGTTCGTATCGGGCGGCCGATACGATCAGTGGGTTATTATGTTTAACGGCAGAGTCAAAGTAACGTTTGGAAATGAATTGAAGGACCTAAGGTCAATATGTAGACTGTCATTACGGACATAAAAGCGGGCTCCCGTGATTTTACGAAGGAAACGGTTCTGCAGGGTCTGCATCCTATAGATGTGACGGGGGTGGGCGTGGGCGAATATGACACATGCATATGTCATAATGGGACGGATCACTGCGGTGTAGAGACGCAACTTGCACTTAAGTGACAACTTTCTCTTTGCAGTTAACACGAAGTGGAGTCTACTCATGGCAAAGGCCGCTCGATTACGAGCTGCTGTTATATGCGGCATGAAGGTCAGGTGGTGGTCGAGTGTGACTCCAAGGTACTTGGCTTGCTTCTCCCAAGGGATCGGCTCGCCGTACATGGTTACTAGTTCAGGGGGGGCGTTTTAGCCGCGGTTTGGTGAAATGGACCGCTTTGCTCTTGTCGGGGTTCACCTCTATTCTCCACTTTCGGAACCAAGCGCCTAAGACGTTGGCTGCGGTCTGAAGTGTACGAGCGATAGCGTAGTGACAATGACCAGTGTAGTAAATGGCCGTGTCGTCGGCGAAGAGGGCTAATTGAGCTTTCTTGCTCTTTGGAATGTCACTGGTGAACAGTGTAAAAATGAGGGGGGAGACGACGGAGCCCTGGGGGACTCCGGCTCGTATAGGGTGGGGGGCAGAGAGAGCTTTTCCAATACGATAACGGAAGGTGCGATCCGACAAAAAGTCCCGTATGATGAGTTGGTATAGCTTGTATAATAAGCCGTTATGCCAGACTTTGTCGAAGGCTTAGAATAGGTAGTAAAAAAAAAAAAAAAAAAAAGGTAGTAGTAGAAGGCTTGAGATAGGTACAAAAAGATTTTATTCCACATTTGGCTGTATAGTTCCAACTACCATTGCTAAAAAAACAACAAAGAAGTAGCAAAAGCGCGGTTCAGCGAAAATTTTATTTTTATTTAGTGAGTTTTTTGCTAAAAATGAGCTCTCAAAGCGAAAATTCTTCCGATTCAATGTGTTTAACACCGCCAGACATTAAAGATGAAGCTAAATTATCTGCTATATCGCAAACTATTAGTAACATCAAACCGGGAAAGTCGGTGTTGAATTTTAGTAACTGTACTTTTCATAATTGTCATTTTAATTAATTTCTATATAGTTAATTAATATATATTTTACTTTAATTACTTGCAGGTTTTATTTAGATTAGGTACTTGCATTTTTGAGTAAAGTACTATACAAGCCTTGGCCCACTATGACTGCTTCGCTGGTCACGCTATGATTGCCTCGAGCTAGCCTAGCTACGCTCTAGGCCTTCCAGCTTGGCCATCATTGCAGCCCTTCCTGTCCTCGCTGTAAAGGCCTCGACCTACGGCCTCGGCCTTTATCTCAGCTCGTCCATCAAGTGCTGCACGCTGACCGCGCTGTGTCGGCCTGGAGCTGGGCTACGCTGCGCTGTCGGCCATCATCAGCGCGACCAGCAAAGTAGTCAATATAGACCGCGGCAGTAATGTACTATAGTCGGCCACTACGGGTGGAACTGATTAGCAAAATGATATACTAAATACATCCTAGAAAACGCGGATTATTTAAAAGTCTAGGCTTATACGTGTCTGGGTTCCTTTATAAAGAATCTTTACAAAGAAGACGAAAACAAAGAGAAGGACAGTCTACAATGCACCAAAACATCAAAAATCGCAAACTAATAGTAGATGACCAAGAATCCAAATAACATGACGTTGAATAATACAATTGGGCTACCTTCTCCGACTCAGAGCACCAAAAATAGCCAAACTGAACTTTGTTCTTTTCCCAACTAACTTTGAAGTTCTACTCCAAAATATACGCAGTCTTAAAAATAAAAGACATTTACTACAATCAGTCATTGAAGAAAGTAACAATTTTCATGCTATATGTCTGGCAGAAACATGGATTACAGAAATACACAAGCCAGCTAATGGGCCCAAACTAACGCGAGCCCACCGAACAGTGCGCATTCATTTCGCACGCAGTCATTTAAATTGGACACACCAAGATTGGAGCCGTGTACTCTTTTCTGATGAGTCTAAAATTGTGTTACATGGCAATGATGGAAGGAAGAAGGTCTACCGACGTAAGGGAGAGCGTTTGGACAGCTGTAGACGACATTTTATAGAACAGAATATCCTTACACTCACGTCTCTGTATATCTTGGAAATATGTATTTTTGGCAGAAAAAATATTTAAATTTTCCCCTTAAATAAAAATCATTACACCCAGCCACGAAATTTGCGACACCAAAATGATCTAGCATTACCGGTCTCAAAACTATCCATTTTCCATTCAGGTCCATATGCAATGTGTATCAAGTTTTTTAATAAAATCCCAAAATACTTAAACAAATTAAAAGGGACAATCTATTCAAAACAAAATTTTTACTTATTTGAACACATTAAAGAAAGAAAATTAAAGAAGAATAAGATATAGATAAAGATTTATACTCTTGCAATGTGCTACTACACATTGCAAGAGTTTTTTTAAGAAAAAATAGTTAATAAATAATAAATATAGAATGAATAAATATACTACTCAAAACAGAATAAGGGCCGCGAGGTATTTTTACATTTTGGTGTAATTTAGTAAACATTTACATATTGAAAGTAGTAAAATATTGAGTATACAAACTCTTTGATACCTAAACTTTTTAATATTGTAGTATTCATCTAATGCTGGCAACAATTTTAAATAAAATTTGATTTAAAATTCTTTTGAAGATTTTGATTCCATTTTCTTTGACGTTTTACTTTCCTTAGCTTCTTGGTTTATTAGAAATTATCAGAGTTCATTGATATCTCGAGTCAGAAACGTCTTTTGCAATATGCCACAAGCACGCAGGCGTCATATGGACTCGCTGACAGCAACCAGAGCCGTTACAATGATTGAAGAAGGTCATTCGCAGCGATCTGTGGGTTTGCAATTGGGATTTTCTCGAAGAGCTATTCAAAATCTATGGAATCGTTTCCATGAGACCGGTAGTGTTAGAAGAAGACCTGGTTCGGGCAGAGTTCGCATTACAACAGCTCAAGAGGATCGTTACATTCGATTAAGTGCGCGCCGAGATCGCACAACGACGGCCCGCAAGCTGCAAAATCGTTTACGGCTGACAACGGGTACTCGTGTCGGTGACCAAACTATTCGTAATCGATTGCATGAAGACCAGCAGGCATCAAGAAGGCGAGTTGTCCGTGTTCCATTAACCAGAAATCATCGTGCAAATCGTTTAAGATTTTCCCGTCAACATTTGGACTGGGACATAAACCAATGGGGCATGGTGCTCTTCACAGACGAATGCAAAGTTAAATTTTTTAACGACGATCGGCGTATTACAGTATGGAGAAGACGCGGCGAGAGATTTTCAGAAGCCTGCATCCATGAAGTCGATCGTTTTGGTGGTCCAAATGTAATGATTTGGGGCGGGATAAGCTTACACGGCAAAACTGAGCTCGCTATTTTAAATGAGGGTACTGTTACTGCTCAGCGGTATATTGAGGAAGTTGTCAGACCACATGTGATCCCATTTGCACAGCGAGCGGGTCCTGGATTCATCTTGATGCAAGACAATGCTCGTGCACACACGGCTCAAGCGACTCGGTTTGTACTGGAAGCCTCTCAAATTCAAGTCTTGTCGTGGCCGGCGAACAGTCTGGACTTAAATCCAATAGAGCACATGTGGGATCAGTTGAAACGAAGACTTAGAGACGGTGATCAGGAAATCCACAACCAACAGCAACTCATCAACGCTGTTAAAAGGGCCTGGGAAGAGATTCCAATGGAAAATGTCAGGCATTTGATTGAGAGCATGCACTCCAGGCTTCAGGAGTGCGTAGCTAAACGAGGGGGGCATACCCGTTACTAAAAGATGAGCATGGAGTATTTTCTTTTGTTTTCAGTAACTTTACATTGTTTTTATTTTTAACCTAAAATGTGTTTTTTCTTTCAAAAGCAAATAAACTTTTTAATCATTATTATTTGAATAAATGTATTGGTCTACATGGTAAAAACAACATTAGTTTTCGTTATGGAGACAAAAAAATATATATTGGTTTTATTATTTTCATGGTACAGACGAAATACCTCGTGGCCCTTATTCTGTTTTGAGTAGTATATATTATAGACTCACCATTATTTGTAAGGCAACATATGTAGGCACATGTCGAATTTATTTGTTTTTTTTTTCGTTTTTATGTTTGTTTTTTTTATTTTTGTTTTTTTTTATTATTATTTATTTGACATATTATAGACGACGAAGACAAAAGCGTTACAATTTTCTGTTATTTTTTTTCTATTTTTCACTTTTATCTGTTAAATTATGCATATTCTGTGTTCTAAATTGCATGAAAAAGTTGGAGAGCATTAAATTTTGAGCACTAAAAGTTCGTTGGAGAACGAAAGGATTTCAGGCCCAATATGAACGGAGATACAGCCGATCAAAGTTGGGCAAAGTCTTAAAATGTAAAAAATATCTAATATATTTAATATAAACCCGAAAAGAAATTTTAGGGGTTTTAGTCGATGCCTGACCTCTGACGGTGCCGTCGTCTCCGCCGGACACGATGTACTGTCCGGACGGGTCGAAGTCCGCGCTGCGCACGAGGCCGGCGTGTCCGCGCAGACACAGCGCCTCGCCGGTCGGGAAGGGGCGCAGGTCGCGCGGCGCGGGCAGCGCGGGCACCAGCGCGCCCGCCGCGATGCTCAGCTGCGGCCAGCGGGGACACTCGTCACTCGACATCCATAACACTATTCACTTTGTTCGGCGCACCATGTGTTCTTTCATACGGGAAATGTATTAGTCGTCATCTCGTGAGTCATCTTTCACATAGTCCATTCATCGTTTCTTAAATCTTCCCAGACATCAACATTCATACTCAAAACTCTCCTCACGACATTTCCTCAATCGTCACCATGCCCATACCATAACAACCGACTATTATTATTATCAGCCATTTGTGTCCCACTGCAGGACAAAAGCCTCCCTTCCCTCCTTCCACTTATCCCTATCGAGTGCTGTTGATCGCCAATCCTTGTGGAAAGAGTCGAGTTCGTCCCTCCATCTCCTTCTGCCGCGTTGCCGTTTGCTGCTATTTGGGACCCATTGTGTGGTGACCTTAGCCCATAGCTCCTCCGGTATGCGACAGATGTGGCTAGTCCTATTTCACTTTAACTTGACAGCCGTGAGACCAACATCGGCAATTTGAGTTTTGGAACGCAGTATCGAGTTCCTTCTACGATCAGTAAGTTTAATTCCAAGGATACTGCGCTCCATTGCTCGCTGAGTCGCTGACAGATCCCGACTTTTGACGCTTGGTCAGTGACCATAACCACAACCGATTACCACACAACATTTCAGAAACTGATGTTTATTTTTAGACCATGAATAGCACAGCCCTATTGAGACAAAGTCGGAGAATGTATAGCGATGGTCGCGTACCCGCATCTTGATGGCGCGCGGCGCGAGGTAGAGGTCGAGGCAGCGCAGGAAGCGCTCGCGCGTGAAGCGCTCGTAGGCCGGCACGGCGCGCAGGCTGCAGTGGCGCGTCGGCAGGAACGTGTACTTGCGGCGCCACGGCGTCGCGCTCAGCTTGTGCCACTCCTTCAGCTCCCGGGCGTCCAGCAGGTACTCGGGCGGCGGGTTGTAGCTCTCCGCGTGCGACGGCAGCGCGCGCCGCGGCGCGGGGATGTGCTTGTGGATGCCGCGCTGCGTGGCGTCGTCCTGGCCGCTGGAGCCCCACAGGTTGTAGAAGTGCTTCTCCCGCTTGGCGCGCCGCTCGTCGGCGAGCTGCTTGCGCGTCTTGGTCCAGCCCATCTTGAGCGCGTGCACGATGCGCGCGACCTGCAGCTGCTCGGAGCGCGAGGGCAGGAAGGAGCGCTTGTGCTCCGGGAAGGCGCGCAGCGGCGTGGCCAGCACCGAGCGCGTGAACCACTCCACCCACGGCTGAGACACACATCCAGACCGTCAATAACAATGAAAGATCTTCAAGATTCAAATGACTTATTAGTTAAGACTAACATCTAATCGGCAGGACAAGAACATGGTCTCAATTGTTTTTTTCAAATTCAGTACTAATTTTAGTGATATTTATATTAATATTCAAAGTTCCTTGACTAGGAAGGTAAAAGGGAGCCACAAATGTAGCCAGCCGCTTCGGCGCCTCGGGCCGCGCGTACCTGGTGGTCGTCGTGCGCGGCGTGCGGCAGCTGCCCCGCCCGCAGGCGCCGGATGAGCTCCAGGTCCTGGCGGCTCAGCACCACGTCCTGCCCCGTGCTGGGGTCGCGCACGGTGCGCCAGAACTCCGGGTCTTCGCATTTCCTGCACAAACATACAATGTATGAGTACCACCCGAGACTCCATCACGGCTTGCGAGGGCGATGCCTACTCAACTCAAAACAATTGTTTGAAATATACAATATTACTAGTAAAAAAAAATTAAACTACAGTGCCAGCAACAAGGCATAATAACTGTGAAAAGACTGTAACGGGCAAGAAGCTCCATGAACACTTTTGAAATGGTACTTGAGGAAGTCGTCGATCTGGTCGCGCTGCGGCGGCTTGAGGAGGCGGCGGCCGTCCGTGTCGTAGCCGACGTGCGCGTACTCGCGGTACCACCACATGGGCACGTCGCCCACCGTGTTGCGCCGGTCCTCTTCGTCCGACGTGTCGCCCGACTCGTACTCGTCTATTATAATCAAAACTCATTATTCTAATTAGGCTGATAATCAGGACTTTCTAAATGGCGAACATTACATCAGACATTTGTGTGTAGTCAGTGAAGTCCAACACATCTGTCTGTTAGGTTATAAGAATCTGATTTCATACAATATAGTATGCTAAGAATAAGAAATAAGATAAAAAAATAAGACTGCAGACACAACTCACATCACTAAGCTTTGTTGCTTACCTGCAGGTGGGCTTCATTACACAAGTAACATGTTAGACAAGTGGCAAATTCAGACTTACCTTTCTGTCCTACAGGTTGTATATTTACGCTTGCTTTCTTAATAGTATCTGCTAGTCGATCTATACTGACATCAGATTTGCTTTCTATTTTGACTTGCTTGGTTGCTTTTGTTTTCTGTTTTACTTCTTCGATAGCTTTCTGTTTCGTGTCCTTGACAGCTTTCTGTTTTGAGTCCTTGGAAGCTTTCTGTTTTGTGTCCTTGGAAGTTTTCTGTTTTGTGTCTTTGGAAGCTTTTTGGATTATGTCCTTAGCAGGTTCATCTGTTTCAGAGTCACTGGCACCGTGTGTATGAGTTACTCCGGACTCTGCCCCACTGTCCACACTCTCCTCATCATCACCACTCTCCAGTTTGTCACTGTCATCATCATCCTTTTCTGATTCATCATCAGCCTCTGAATCTGTGAGGTCCTGTCAAGTCAATCATTTCATTTTATAATATTAACACAATAGTAACAAATTATTGTGTTTACACTTTTATTCTTGATTTTATTTTTCTTTGACTTTAACTTTGATTCTAATTTTGATTTTAATTTTGATTTTGTAGTAATTTTGATTGCAACTCTGATTTTGATTTAATTTTGATTCTGATCTTAATTTTAAATATGACCTAATTTTGATTTTGAATTTGCTCTTATTGATTTTAATTTTGTTTGTTTTGTTTTTAATTTAATTTTGAAAATTGATTTTTATTTTATATTGTGTTTAATTTTGATTTTTATTTTCAGTCTCAATATCAGGTCATTATCAGGTTAGGCACTAACCACACGATAAAGGAAAAAGGAGTCTCAATATTGTCTACCAATTCAGGGAAGGAGCGAGACAACCCCGATACAAGTGTTATTAACCACTTACTGGGGCTGTTTCATTCACATTTGTTATGTAAATCTTAGAGACTCAATAAATATAAAAAAAAATTTAACACTTGAACAGTAGATCACATCAATACAAATAAATAAAAATGAAGAGTCTGTTTGTAATTTCAAGATAACAGCTTTTTACTGAATGCAGATAGCTGATGTTATATGAATAAATAATAGTTTCACCCGGACGAAAGTCACAGGCAACAGCTAGTTACAAATAAAGGTGTTAACATGAATATGAATATTGTTTCATATTTGCATAGTATAGTACATTAGAAGAAAAGTAAGCACTTACTGATGATTCTTCTGAAGCAATGTCTAATGCCTGGTTGTCATCTCCAAAGGTGGAGTCTGCACTGTCATCAAACAGGACTTCCTGTGGATAACAACCTTCTATATTATTTGATGACTAGCTTTGGTTTATATGTTTTTGGATATTTACTTATTGTTTTTAGCCAACTCTGAGAAAAGGAGTTCTCAATTATTCAACTGTTCTCTGTCAATTAATATTGTGAACTGATTTGTTTTATGATTTTATTTCTGAAAGCATTCTAATTAGGATTCTCCGCCTGGTTTTGGCGAGCTGTAATCAAATCTCAAATTGTTTATTACAATCCATAATGTACACTTACAGATGGTAAATAAAAAAAATATAGAAACAATTATGGACCCTAATCACTTGTAAGTTTTGTTGTCACTTGTTGTCTTGTCGTCTTGTTGTAATCACTTGTCAATGTATTGTTTATGCCACTCCAAACTAAAAGAATAATTAAAAATTCCAAAATCAACTTTAAGAAATAATAGCATTATATAAATTTTGTGTCATTTTTTTCCAACAAATAATTACAGTCTCTTTTAAGAATCCAACCCATTTATAGAAAGCATGCATAACCAAATAATTGTGAAATTACATCTTGTTCATGATCTGAAGCAGCACCAGCCTCGTCTTCATGCTCTGAGTCCGTGGCGTCGCCCTCAGCGTCCAGTTCTCCCGTCAAAAACTGTTCTCCTGATTCATCCTCTGACTGAAAACAATGTAGGTAATACATTACTTGCCATGACTTTTTCACATCCATTTATCACTAACCCTTGTTCTTCAATTTTCTTTCAACGCTCCTTGAATATTCCTTCAATACCCTTAAATAATTTCTTAAAATTTTTAGTAATAAGTAGGCTCATTTATAATTATTGCTTATATGGGATAAAAAAATAACATCTTCAAAATAACAAAATATTCCTAACCTAACTTATTTTCCGTAAAATACTTAATTTGCCACAAAATTGTTAGTATGCAGCTGATCTAAAATCTAAAAAGCGTGGTGCAACAATGCGAAACTTTAAAATTAAAATAAGGATACCTCGTCAGAAGATTTTGCAGGAACATTTTGTTTGGACTCTTCAGACCCAGCTTTTCTTTTAAGAAGTCCGTTCCTGAATGGAGGCATTGTAAATTATATAAATTGCATATTATTCTTAAAATTTAATAAAACCACACGTGTTTTTGACTTTAATCTACCGACAACACAAGCAATGAAGCAAGCAGGGAAACTGTCATTATCAGTCAGTGTCACTTGCTTGACACAAGTCAATAATGTTGACACACAAAAACTGTTTTAATTTCACAACTGATCCTATTTGTCCAGTGGTGTCCAATTGTCCATCTTATCCCAAATTCCGATAAATAATATCGTACCTATTATGTTTTGTTTCCCTACCTTTAATTTCTACGTTCCACACAAACTAAACGTGACATTGGCAAAATGCACAGATAACTATATATTAGTCACAAAATGCACAAACCGTGCGAAGCCACAGCACAATTTTTTTTTTTTTAATTTCTTTGCACACAAAAAGTTAGAAGCTCTATTAGATCCACCATATACGTCCAAGGTTCTCTGCAATTCCATGATTTTTTCTAGCTCTATGGTTCCATGAGGTCGGGCCCGGACTCCGGATACCTGACTTAGACGGATACAGTACTGAAATAATACGTCTCAAACTTCTCAAAGTCTGGTGTCCGTAGTCCAGGCAGCTCGATTTCACGGCTTAAATAAATAATAATAAGAAATACATCGGATGGAAAGTGTAATATACATATTTGTAAAATTTTCTATGAATGGTTTTTTTTGCAATTTGCAAGACAGTGTCAGGCTGTATGTTAAACAAAATTTGATTTGCGACCGTAACACTTAACTGCAGTTACAGAATTATAATCATTAAAATAATTAATACAACTCTCTAAGTTTATTTAACCCATTTATTCAATGAACTTGAGGGATATATTGATGATTTTTATGCTTATAAGTCCGTAAAGCCATATATTTTATAACGATCGCAAATCAGATTTTAATCAACATACAACCGGACAGCCGGACACTGACCTGCAAATTGCAAAACGCGTAAGAAATTTTGAATTTCGCGGCCTACCCTGGCGTTTTCACCTTAACTTTACTTCTTCATTTATGTTGATGACATGATGATATTGTTACGTCGGCTGCTTTACGAGAACATTCAAGATTACGCTCGAGTCTAGAATGTTTCACCATGGAACTATCTAGAAGATTCGAGAATAATCCTACCATGTTCCACTACGGAACTTTCTGGAAGGATGGGTCGGCCATATGAAGGTACCAGAAAGTTGTGAACTTTCTCGAAGGATTTTTCGGCATATTAATACGTCGGGTTCGCGGGAGCAGTCGGTCGGATTTTGGCTACACAACGAAGCGAATCGAAGTGAAATAACAAGTGCAATATCTTAGTGAATAGTGATCAGTAGCGACTTTGTGATTGAGTTATTAGCGTTTTGTGTTTAATATAAGTTATTTAGCGTTTAATTGGTAGTGTTTTTAATTTATCCCATACCCAGCTGTGGTGGCGGCGGGCGCGGGGTGCGCGGATGGTGCAGGCGGCGAGCGGGCGCGGGTGGAGCGGATGGTAGTGATGGGCGACTCGAGTTATCTAACTCGAGTAACTCGGGCTAGACCGTAAGCGAGTCAGCTCGAGTTAAAATATCTGCAAACCGAGTTGACTCGGAGAACGCGCGCGGCGAGAGGTGCGTCGGGTTGGCGGCCCGAAGCTAGCCCGGCCGCGGCCGCCTAGCCCGCGAGTCGCGAGTCCCGAACGACTCCGAGCGAGCCCGAATCAGCCCGACGACCGAACGTCCGAGCCGCGAGGGAAAGAGATAGTTCTCGTTGTTGGTTTCTTATCAGACCTGATGAGTTTTGAGATAGCCAGCTCGCTTATTTGTTTTGTTTACGTTTTTGTTATTGTTACTTTTTTCGTTGTGTTGTTGCAGTTTTATTAGTTTAAGTGTTGTTTGTTTTGTTGAGTTTAATAAGTTTAAAATGGCTCCTGGAAGTAAAAGAAGTGTTGCGTGGGAGTTTTTTTCGAAAACTGAAAACAACACTAAAGTAGTTTGTAAGTTATGCTCCTGTGAGTATAAATATAGTGGAAATACCACTACTTTAGTGAACCATTTAAAAAAAAAACATATTATTCAATATAGTGAAACCGTTGGCGCAAATTTACCCAGAAACGAATGTGCAAGTAGTGAGCGTGAGGTTTCGAGAATTGACTTGCCAATGCCAAGTGTGTCCGGTGTTTGTGTGTCGGAGAATCGGGAGGAGAATAATACCGTTGGCGGTTCTGTTCCTGAGCCTCTTCAGCCACCTCCAAAGCGGGCGCGACAGATGCACTTAACTGCTCCTTATAAAATAAACCAAAAAGCATGTGATGAAGCCTTACTAGATCTAATAACTATCGATATGCAACCCCTACAAATTGTTGAAAATGAGGGTTTTATAAAATATTCAAAAAAATTAAATCCTGATTATGTATTGCCATCAAGAAAAAAATTATCTCAAATGCTGGAAGAAAAATATAACATATGCAGTTCTGAAATAAAACAAAAATTACAAGATTTAGAATATATTGCCCTAACAACGGACATTTGGAGTTCAGATAGTCAAAAAAGTTATATTAGTGTTACTGCTCATTTCATTCAAAGTTCAAAATTACAATCGCTTGTTATATCAACATCTGAACTTGCCGACCAGCATACGTCGTTAAATATAGCAAACGCTTTGCGAGCTATTTTAACTGAATGGAACATTTTAGACAAAATAGTTACTATTGTGACTGACAATGCCTCGAGCATGAAAAAGGCTGTAAAAGATTTTTTAAATAAAAGAAATCATTTCTGTGTTGCACACACCATAAATTTAGCCGTCAAAGACTGCATTCAAACAGAAAATGACGCATTCCCACATTTAAAAAATGGCGCTGTGTTAGAGGTCATTTCAAAAAGTCGCGCCATCGTTACTCATTTTAAACAGAGTATAAAATCGTGCAATGCACTGAGAGAAATGCAAACCCAAATGAATTTAGAAGTAATAAAACTCAAACAAGACGTACAAACGAGGTGGAACTCAAGCTTTTATATGTTGCAGAGGTTGTTAAGAACCAAAGTTCCCCTATCTGCAACGTTGCCTCTGCTTACATCACCTCCACCAAGCTTGAATGCAGAAGACTGGCTGATAATAGAAGACTGTGTTGCTCTTCTACAGCCAATGGAAAAAGTTACATCCGTGCTATCTGGCGAATCGTATCCAACGCTATCTTCCATCATTCCTATAGTCAGAGGAATACAAAATGCGGTTCAATATAAATCTCCAAAAACCGAACCTGGAAGACATGTTCAGCGGTCGCTGCTGGAAGTCATAGACAGAAGATTGAGTGTATATGAGTCCAATAGAACAGCAGCAAAGGCCACCTTATTGGATCCACGGTTTAAAAAAAAAGGTTTTGGTATAACCGCTGGCGGGCTGATTTGTGTTCCGCGCTCAAAAAAACTCGGGTGCTCAGGGCTCGTATTACAAAGGCGCGCCGCCGCGCCGTGCTTACAAAACACGTTTTTGTTGACTCGTTGATAACATGAGTCAGCTCAAGTATTGTTTTTGTTGAAGCTTATGAATGACTCTTTCAAGTCGTCTCAAGTGTTTGTTAACATTTAGTTTCTAATTTATTATGCTTAGCGATAAACATTGACTATTGTTGAAAAAATCATTACGTGAACTTTAAAGAGGATTATTTTTAAAAGTAAATCGGTAACATATATATTTTATGAGTTTTAATGGTGGAAAGGTTCTAAATACATACGATACAATAAATAAAACATACTTCATAGTGAATAAATATTAATTTACAGACCTTTTCCTTGCAGAAAGAATGGTGGCGGCCATTTTGTTTGTTTACATTTGTTTGTTTTGATTTTTAGAATTCAAATCTTAATTTAAATTGAGTAGCTTTTGTTTATTTTTTGGCCGAAACCTATTATCGAGTAAATATTCAATGCGATTGTTAATAATTTTTACACAGAACTGGTCTCACAATGAGTCACAATTGGATAATTTACAATAACATTCTAATAAGATTCTAGTTCTGTTACGAGTGCACTGACCGCACAGAAATAGAATTCTTAGACTTACCTTTAGGTAAAATCCCGGTTTCACACACTTAAACTATATACTAATTAACCATTAAATCAGTAATCTACTCAAAAACATTCACCAACAACCGAAAATATCTTGTTTTTGCACAATTTTGCGTAACTCGACTTCGCGTATCGCACGAGAACCATAGACTAACTTTGACATTATTTTTTTAATTCCAATGAACTTTTGTAAAACTTTTTTTGTATTTTTAGCATGAAGAAATATATTATAATTCGAGTAGAAAAGAGAAAAAGGTATTAAAACATCGTGTGATAGAAAGAAATAGATATATTATGACCACGTACGGCACATGCACCAAATAGGGACGATCGTCCCTATTTAGCACCCGACGGGTAAAATAAAATAGGGATAAAACTCCCGTAAGATCCCTCAAGAGGGTAGAGAGCAATGCCGAAAATGCTGTAAAATTTGTTCTGGAAGAATTAGCTCAATACCTGGCTCAACACCGACCAGCTGAAGAAGGAAATCGGCCGACTGTACCTACTGCGCAAACTTCCACAGATGGCAATGATGACGAAATCTGGGATTTTTTCGACAAAAAAGTAAGTGAAGCAGTAACAACACAAACACCAATATCGTCCGCTTCGATGGTTTTAAAACAATATTTAGATTTGCCATACTTAGACAGAAAACAAAACCCGCTACAATTTTGGGAACAGCGGAAACATATTTTTCCAACCCTTTATCGAATAGCCTTTAAGTATTTGTGCATACCTGCTTCCTCTGTCCCATCAGAGCGACTTTTTTCTAAGGCTGGTTTGGTTACAAACCAAAGGAGGAACAGGCTTAAGCCAAAAAAATTAGACCAAATATTGTTCTTGAACTCGTATTGTAGCGATAAAAAGTCTTGAATATCTCAATCTCAAGAATCTTATAAGTCGAAACGTTGTGTACGCTTCGCCTTAATTAGTACTTAAGATGATTTTTATATTCATTATAATTACATATATTCATAACTTTTGTTCCTAATATAAGATATCAAAAATCTAATAAGGTATGCGTTGTACCTAATAAGTAAGAAACATTTTAGAGTCGTTTTTATTTTAGTTACGGTAGTTATTGCAAATTTTATAAAAGTAAAAACTTATAATGTTGTTTTTTCAAAGTATTGTTGAACTTAAGACTGAAATTCAGAAACAAGTGCCATTAAACATAGTCATTTTTATATAATTACTTACCAGATAAGTATTGTTGAATTTAAGACTGACATAGAAATAAGAGCCTTTAGATTTATAGGTACATAGCATCTGGTCTATTAAGTCTATTTCAAAGTTGATTAATTTGTATTACAGTTATTTTTATAGAGTTACCTACAAGGTATTTTTTGAACTTAAGACTGGTATTCATTCAGAAATAAGTACCATTACTTAAATGTTGGTTAGCTTTATTTATAGGTGTTAGTTGATGATCAAATACCACATTTGGTATTTGATTTGATGGTTTTTTTCCTTAAATTAAACGCCGACACATTTGTCGGCGTTTAATTTAAGGAATTAAGCACCATTAGTTTATTTTTTTAGTTTCTTATTATTTACTTACTGGGTAAAAATGTTACCATTCGTAGTAGTTCGTTTTATAATGTGATTGTGATGTTTGTAAACACTTTTAATAATAATAAACGTCTGATTTTTGAACGGGCTCAATTTTATTTGACTACCATTGACTCGACGCCACGCAGCCCGCTTGACCCGCACGGCGAACCGTGAACGTGGGTAACTAGCAACCCGCGTAACGATGCAACGAGTTGAGCATTTACTGACTCGGACGGACGACCCGACGACGCGGCGACGCGACGGTTCTTAAGGCAGACTGAGTCGAGTCAACTCGAGTTGCAGCCCGAGTTGGTAACCGGGTCAACTCGAGTTACTCGAGTTACCAAAAAGTCGACTCGGCCCATCGCTAATTCGTAGTAGTTCGTTTTATAATGTGATTGTGATGTTTGTAAACACTTTTAATAATAATAAACGTCTGATTTTTGAACGGGCTCAATTTTATTTGACTACCATTGACTCGACGCCACGCAGCCCGCTTGACCCGCACGGCGAACCGTGAACGTGGGTAACTAGCAACCCGCGTAACGATGCAACGAGTTGAGCATTTACTGACTCGGACGGACGACCCGACGACGCGGCGACGCGACGGTTCTTAAGGCAGACTGAGTCGAGTCAACTCGAGTTGCAGCCCGAGTTGGTAACCGGGTCAACTCGAGTTACTCGAGTTACCAAAAAGTCGACTCGGCCCATCGCTAGCGGATGGTGCGGGCGGCGAGCGGGCGCGGGTGGAGCGGATGCTCGCACCGTCTGCGCAGCGGAGCGCACGACGGGGGCAGTGGCGCGCACAGCGGATGCGCGGTTTACGTTGCCGGCGAGCCCCCGGGCCTGGGTTGGCACGAAACGGAACGCCGGCGCGGCAGACGGATGGGCACTGGGTAACGGCCCGAGAGTGGTAGGGTCGGTGATGTGGCTGTGGTGCCTGTGGTGCGCGCTGGCAGCGACGCTTGTGCCAGCAGCGGTATCGGCGGTGATGGTGACAGGGGCGGGCGCCTCCTCTCCTCCTCTTCAGCAGGGACGGTGGCAGGCGGAGCACCGGGCGTCATGCCCCCCATGATCGGGAGCGACGCCGCCCAGGCCCGCCGACGGTTGAAAGATCGCGACGTCGCGCCAACGCAACGGTGGCGCCGCGGCTCACTGAACGGCCAGCGGAGGCCTAACAATGTCTTGTTCGTGATGTGCTAATCTATAAGGCCTACGGTGTACTGGTTCATTATTGGATAATCTAATGCGCATTTGAACTCAATCCGTACATCCCAACTCCATAATACAGCTAGCAAAACAATTACTATACCGAGATTATATACTGATGTGGCAAATACGCGCGCCGCCGCTCCAAACTTACTTCGTCCGTCGCCCGCTCGAACAAGTATAAGCGTCCCGCTCCTCGCTACCGCGCGCCCCGCGCCTCGCTGCCGCGCGCCGCCCGCGTCGGCAGTCGGCCTACCTCGTTGCTAGGGAGTGCGCACGCTCAATTGCGTGGCGCGAATACTTACGGTGTTCTACGCGACCTCCATGCCGCGTTGAGTAGAGTTAAGTTAGTTTGTGGACCTAATAAGCTGTGTGCCGAAATACAATTATTGATTATCATCCCGTCGCATCATTTCTCTGCCCCGCCAAAACCGCCGCCATTACAAATGGCGCCCAACGTGGGGCACGTGCTCCGACAAGGCGAGCGCGAACTGAAACCACGCGACTGAGTTCTACCTACTGGACTGCACTGCTGTTATTTATCGTCTTGGTTCGCTGCCGAGCGTCATCGACGAGAAGATGCCGCCGAAAACACGCCGACACGCATCCAGGGATAACCACGATGTTTCCAGTAGCGACGAAGAAAACCACGCGGTTGCAAACCCCGCGAGCACGAGTACTACGGTGACGTCTACACCGACAACGGGTGGTAATACGATCTCCATGTCCGAAGAACAGCTCTCGCGACTACTATCCAACGTGATGCGGAGCGTCATGACGCCGACGCCGAGCTCGTCAACCGGCGAATCAACAGGACCGACTCACTCCACCGCCACACACACTGGAACGCCGACGCTGACCCTGCATAGTAACTTCACCCGGTGCATGGCCCGCTACGACGGAGCCACACGCGGCGCGGAACCCTTAGAAGCGTTCGTCGAGAGCGTGCTTATATACAAAGAGTGCGCAAACGTGTCCGACGAACACGCTCTTCGAGGTTTACCTATGTTGCTGTCAGGAGAAGCCGCCGTGTGGTGGCAAGGCATCAAATCAACCGTGGAAACCTGGGACGACGCGATACGCCGACTTCGGTTCATGTACGGTGCCCCTCGCCCCGCCCACCGGATCTTTCGAGAAATCTTCGCACAGGAACAAAGTGATAGTGACAGTGTTGATTCGTTTATATCGCGAGTGCGCGCTAATATGTCGCGAATACCATATAATGTACCGGAAATAATGCAACTAGATATTGTGTACGGCCTTTTAAATCGTAGAATCCGCAAAAGAGTGTCACGCGATAGTGTAAGTAGCGTCGACTGTCTACTCGAGCGAGCAAGGTACGTAGAGGAGACGCTGGGCGAAGTAAGTCAATCTAAATCATTAATTCCACCCCGCGATAACAACTCGAGCCACTATCACGTAAATAACATCGAAAGTTCTACGAAATCTCGTAATGTAAACATTAACCCTCCGACTGCGAACGTTATTCCAAATAACCCCTCGCATGCCACACCCAACTCTAGTTCGAATAATAATTGTAGTGATGCGAATTCGAAACGTGTTAGACCACGCTGCGCTTTTTGTAAAAAGTTCGGTCATTCGGTAGATGGGTGTAGGAATAAAACGAAATCGAGTGATAGAAATGTCGATAACGCGCCATTGTCTTGTTACGGCTGCGGTCAACAAGGGGTAATACGCTCAAAGTGTACGACGTGTAAAGGTACATCGTCCACCGACAAGGTGAGTTTCCAAAGTGCCGTCACCCATGAATCCGACCTGTCGCACCCCACAGTAAAGATTGGAGTTGCATCATTATTAGGTGTCGCAGTGTTAGATACAGGTGCCACCGAAAGTCTTGCTAGCCCTGGATTATATGAAATCCTCCTCGATAGTGGCGCCACTTTCACGGAAACGCGACGAAATGTCAGTCTCGCCGACGGAACGCAGCAGGTACGCGAATTGTTAGTATGTCACACAAACGTCACAATTCAGGAACGCGTTATCCCCACCACTTTCCTAGTGATACCAGAAGCGAATAATAGGACGCTTCTAGGACAGGATTTTATCGCTAGAGCAGGTATGTTATTGGACCTCCAACATAACTGTTGGTATTTTTGTGATTCCCCTGGACAGAAGTTTACTTTTGTGCAATCATACAGCCTCACATCCACCAGCGACACAGAGCTGATGCAGGTCGACATCACCAGCTTGGCGCTAAGAGAGGATGAAGGAATGGAGCTGTCACCAGCCCAGAGAACGCAGCTCAACCAGCTCATAGTAAGTAGAGCTGAGCGCTTCGCCACCGAAGGACCCCCTACAACTTATGCCACTCATCGCATTCGGGTTGACGAGAAGCAGGAGCCGACCGCTTCACCACCCTATAGAATGTCGCAAGGTAAGAAACAGTTGTTAGACGGTGAGCTTGAGAAGCTGCTACGCGCAGATGTCATAGAGGAGTGCGAGTCGCCTTGGGCTGCCAACGTAGTCTTAGTGGCGAAGAAGGACGGCGGAGTTCGCCTGTGTGTGGACTACCGGAAATTGAACGCGGTGACAGAACCAGATCGTTACCCGCTTCCGCGTATAGAAGACGTGCTTCACGCGGCGAAGACGACCAGCTACATGACCACGCTCGACCTCCACTCCGGCTATTTCCAGGTTTGTGTCGCAGAAGAAGATCGCGACAAAACTGCTTTTGTGACACCCTCCGGCACCTACAGGTTTAAGAGGATGCCGATGGGACTACGTAACTCAGGTGCCACATTTCAACGGTTGATAGACCGTTTCAAATCAAACTTAAATGTGCCCCTTCGAGGTCAGAAGGTAAATGAAACCTCCGATGTACGTTCAGAACCCCAAGGAAGCAGGCCTGTGACCATTTTAGGTTATCTTGACGATTTGATAATCCTTTCACAGACCTTCGAGAATCATATCGAAGACCTTGTTTCGGTTCTTGGCAGACTCGAAAAGTTTAAACTGCGAGTCAACCGTAAGAAGAGCTGTTTCGCCCGAGACTCAGTCAAGTTCCTCGGTCACATTATCGTCCCTGGCGGTCTGCAAGTCGACCCAGGTAAAACCTCGGCCATTGCTGACATGCCCTCCCCAAAGACCGTAAGACAGTTAAAAAGATTTTTAGCGACGTCTAGTTGGTTCCGACGCTTTGTGCCGAACTACGCTGCAATCGCTAAACCTTTAACTGACCTTCTAAAAAAAAACAGCACTTGGAGATGGCATGAGGAACAGCAGGCTGCTTTTGAGCACATCAAGTTACTCCTGGTGACTGCTCCCATCCTACGCCAAGCCGACGAATGCAAGCCCTTTTCCCTCCGGACAGACAGCAGCGGCTACTGTCTCGGCGCAGTTTTGATGCAGGGGGAGGGCCCTGACGAAAGACCCGTAGAGTACGCCAGCCGTCTTTTAGAGCCGGCTGAGCGCAACTACACCACCACCGAACGGGAGGCCCTTGCCGTCGTATGGGCGGTTACAAAATTTAGGGGTTACGTGGAAGGATCCAAAGTTGTTGTTAAGTCCGACCATCAGCCGCTACGTTGGCTGATGAGCCTGAAGTCTCCCACCGGTCGCCTGGCCAGATGGGCACTAACCCTCCAGGCTTATGACTTACAGATCGAGTACACTCCCGGAAAGGTGAACGTGATCGCTGATGCACTAAGCCGCCCCGCCTGTTGCGAGGAAAACCCAGGTGGATGCGAGGTATGCTTAGTGACAGTAGATGTGCCACACAGGAAACCTGATGATGTGCGCACTAACCAGCTCAAAGACCCTGAGCTGAAGAACATTATGGAGGATTTGGAGGCGACCGACGATCCCTATAGGGGGAGAGGCTGGTCAGAGAGAGGATACCTGATGTCGGATGGTGTGTTGTACAGGTGCGCGCCTGAATCTGAAGACGCTGATTCCGCCTGCCTCGTGGTACCTACACATGAGAGAGAGACTGTCCTGGCAGACTTCCATGACGCTCCTACAGCAGGTCACTTCGGTGCGGAACGGACCCTGCAACGCATCAGAGCCCGATACTTCTGGCCAGGTATGAGATCTTTCGTCACTGACTATGTCAAACGCTGTACTGCTTGTCAGCGATACAAAATCGACAACCGGAAGCCCGCAGGATTGCTGCAAACCCCGGCACCAACCCGACGGTTCGAAGTGGTGTCTGTCGATTTATTCGGTCCCTTACCAAGAACTTCAAAAGGTAACCGTTGGATTTTAATTCTTGAAGATACATGCTCTCATTGGATTGAACTATTTGCGTTAGAGAACGCCACCAGCGTGGAATGCGCTGAAGTTCTGATTTCCGAGGTCTTCTTGAGGTTCGGAGTCCCGCGCAGGATGATAAGCGACAACGGAGTCCAATTCGTTGCCGAGGTGATGCAGCAGGCGTGTCATGTGATGGGTATCAAACAGTCTTTGACGCCGCTGTATCATCCCGAAGCGAACCCCGTAGAGCGAAAGAACCGGGACCTGAAGCCTCAACTAGCTATATTAGTAGGAAAAGACCACACGTCTTGGGATTCTCACCTCGCAGCCATAAGGTTTGCGATGAACTCCGCTGTTACAGCGAGCACTGGATTTTCACCAGCTTTCCTTACCTTCGGAAGAGAGCTGCGCGCACCTTCAGACGTCGTGGCGGACATGAAGACAATCGTGGATAGCGATAATTTCGTGAATAACATCACGCCTTACCTTCGTAAGTTGTCAACGGTGTTGCTCGACGCTAGGGATGTCCACGAACGAATGTGTTTTTTCTGTTAAGCATTTCTTCGAGAACATAAGCATAGTCTCGATTAGTGATGTGCCTGGTGGCAATATTGCCACTACCGGCAATATTCCCAATGTTGCCACTGCCGGTAAATTACCAATATTCCCAGCAGCATTGGCAATATTGCCAATGTTGCCTGTCAAATTGTATTGGTATCATAATTGGTCGCAGCTATTTTTTCCTAACACGAGTTTAGGGAAAACTGCGGTGAAAAGTTTTATCTATTCCTTCGACTTCTGCTTCTGTGGAAAGGAGTTTTTCTAAATTTTTAACAGACTTCAAAAAAAGGAGGAGGTTCTCAATTCGGTTGTATTTTTTTAATCTTCGTCATTTATGAACCGATTTGAAAAATTCTTCTTTTATCTGAATGGATCTACTTCCCGATTGGTCCCATAGAAATTTCATCAAAATCGGTTCAGCAGTTTGGTTTTGAAATCAAAATAGCTGGAAAAAATATGTCATCCAAGTAAAAGAAATTGTGAAATTGATATTTGACAAGGATTTGTGTGTGATACGAATGATACGATAACTAAAAAGGGTAAAATAAAAACTTTTTTGCAAAAAAACCGACTTCCAAAAAAAACACTTCCGAAAGTAAAGTTATTTTCCGCTTTTTTAGTGTTTTTTTTTTTAACTTAAGTGTGTCACAAATCCTTGTCAAATATCAATTTCGCAATTTCTTTTACTTGGATGACATATTTTTTTCCAGCTATTTTGATTTCAAAACCAAACTGCTGAACCGATTTCGATGAAATTTCTATGGGACCAATCGGGAAGTAGATCCATTCAGATTAAAAAAAAAAATTCAAATCGGTTCATAAATGACGAAGATTAAAAAAATACAACAAGAGCTGTGATTTTAAAATGATTATAAAAACTACTAAGTTGTTACTCTAAACGGTGATTTACTGATTATGTAAGGATTACCGAAACAAGTGCATTAAAATATTAAAATAATGTTATTTTTGTTGATTATTTGTAGTTTTGATAAAGATTTGTAAAGATTGACACTTTGTTATTTCCATATTGTATACTTATACTCGTTGTTTTTGTTATGTGATTTTGCATGAAAAACACGTACAACATTTAAAGGAAATTATTCGAATTTATGCCTTTTATTCAATACACAACGATCGTCAATTCTTATCTTAATATTCATGTGTTATTTCTTATATTCACTATCGTGTGCGGCAACATGGGCAATATTGCCGGTAAAATACCGGGAAAATTGCCAAAACTGCTGGCAATATTGGCAATTTTACCCAAAACAATATTTTATTGTATATAATGTAGATTAGGGCCTGTAAATGCTAATTTTGAGTATTGTACATAGTTTCCGTACTTAATTTGACTTATAATTAAGCAATATTCCCAAATATTTCCACTCCCGGCAATATTGCTGGCAATATTGCCACCAATATTCCCACTTTGAGCAATATTGCCGGCAACGGCACATCTCTAGTCTCGATGTTTCGGTAACGCACGAAGAAGCATTTCTTTCCATTGCTGCCAAGAGTAGTCGTACTCACCAAGTCGATTATACTACTTTCTTGCCTGTCCTCTCAACTTGTCTTTGTGTACTTGTGTCTAGAAGGTGGAACGACTTAGTTTTGTAATCCCAGTCGGATTTGACCTAGTTGTTCAATTTTTTTTTATCCAGGCAGTAACTGTACATTCTTCGTTTTCAGGGCAAATTCTGGAACTAACGATGCGGCACGGTGTTCTTTCCGACATCATTATATATATATTAGTCTATGATTACTGAGAGAACCGCGAGCGCGAAGAGCGCTTAGGAGTCTCCTCGTTACGCATGTTTGTGTGATTGAGCCGTTTCGAGCGTCTATAGGTAGTTTCCGTACTGTCAAATTTTTATTGTGCCTGCGCAGACCGTCACTCGCAGCTAACCTCGGAGCCGCCATAAAGTTTGAACCATATAGGTTTGAACTGAACTATATACCATACTCTTTGGTCTAACGCACGCAATCTAGAACGAAATCAAACCAAAGAATCAAGCCGATAACAAACGTAACTTGATAAACATTTTCAACAGACAATAAAAAGGTTTTTAATAACTTTTGACAATGACATTAATTTGTTGATGTTTTTGATGGATGGTAGCGATGGGCCGAGTCGACTTTTTGGTAACTCGAGTAACTCGAGTTGACCCGGTTACCAACTCGGGCTGCAACTCGAGTTGACTCGACTCAGTCTGCCTTAAGAACCGTCGCGTCGCCGCGTCGTCGGGTCGTCCGTCCGAGTCAGTAAATGCTCAACTCGTTGCATCGTTACGCGGGTTGCTAGTTACCCACGTTCACGGTTCGCCGTGCGGGTCAAGCGGGCTGCGTGGCGTCGAGTCAATGGTAGTCAAATAAAATTGAGCCCGTTCAAAAATCAGACGTTTATTATTATTAAAAGTGTTTACAAACATCACAATCACATTATAAAACGAACTACTACGAATTAGCGATGGGCCGAGTCGACTTTTTGGTAACTCGAGTAACTCGAGTTGACCCGGTTACCAACTCGGGCTGCAACTCGAGTTGACTCGACTCAGTCTGCCTTAAGAACCGTCGCGTCGCCGCGTCGTCGGGTCGTCCGTCCGAGTCAGTAAATGCTCAACTCGTTGCATCGTTACGCGGGTTGCTAGTTACCCACGTTCACGGTTCGCCGTGCGGGTCAAGCGGGCTGCGTGGCGTCGAGTCAATGGTAGTCAAATAAAATTGAGCCCGTTCAAAAATCAGACGTTTATTATTATTAAAAGTGTTTACAAACATCACAATCACATTATAAAACGAACTACTACGAATGGTAACATTTTTACCCAGTAAGTAAATAATAAGAAACTAAAAAAATAAACTAATGGTGCTTAATTCCTTAAATTAAACGCCGACAAATGTGTCGGCGTTTAATTTAAGGAAAAAAACCATCAAATCAAATACCAAATGTGGTATTTGATCATCAACTAACACCTATAAATAAAGCTAACCAACATTTAAGTAATGGTACTTATTTCTGAATGAATACCAGTCTTAAGTTCAAAAAATACCTTGTAGGTAACTCTATAAAAATAACTGTAATACAAATTAATCAACTTTGAAATAGACTTAATAGACCAGATGCTATGTACCTATAAATCTAAAGGCTCTTATTTCTATGTCAGTCTTAAATTCAACAATACTTATCTGGTAAGTAATTATATAAAAATGACTATGTTTAATGGCACTTGTTTCTGAATTTCAGTCTTAAGTTCAACAATACTTTGAAAAAACAACATTATAAGTTTTTACTTTTATAAAATTTGCAATAACTACCGTAACTAAAATAAAAACGACTCTAAAATGTTTCTTACTTATTAGGTACAACGCATACCTTATTAGATTTTTGATATCTTATATTAGGAACAAAAGTTATGAATATATGTAATTATAATGAATATAAAAATCATCTTAAGTACTAATTAAGGCGAAGCGTACACAACGTTTCGACTTATAAGATTCTTGAGATTGAGATATTCAAGACTTTTTATCGCTACAATACGAGTTCAAGAACAATATTTGGTCTAATTTTTTTGGCTTAAGCCTGTTCCTCCTTTGGTTTGTAACCAAACCAGCCTTAGAAAAAAGTCGCTCTGATGGGACAGAGGAAGCAGGTATGCACAAATACTTAAAGGCTATTCGATAAAGGGTTGGAAAAATATGTTTCCGCTGTTCCCAAAATTGTAGCGGGTTTTGTTTTCTGTCTAAGTATGGCAAATCTAAATATTGTTTTAAAACCATCGAAGCGGACGATATTGGTGTTTGTGTTGTTACTGCTTCACTTACTTTTTTGTCGAAAAAATCCCAGATTTCGTCATCATTGCCATCTGTGGAAGTTTGCGCAGTAGGTACAGTCGGCCGATTTCCTTCTTCAGCTGGTCGGTGTTGAGCCAGGTATTGAGCTAATTCTTCCAGAACAAATTTTACAGCATTTTCGGCATTGCTCTCTACACCAAAACCTTTTTTTTTAAACCGTGGATCCAATAAGGTGGCCTTTGCTGCTGTTCTATTGGACTCATATACACTCAATCTTCTGTCTATGACTTCCAGCAGCGACCGCTGAACATGTCTTCCAGGTTCGGTTTTTGGAGATTTATATTGAACCGCATTTTGTATTCCTCTGACTATAGGAATGATGGAAGATAGCGTTGGATACGATTCGCCAGATAGCACGGATGTAACTTTTTCCATTGGCTGTAGAAGAGCAACACAGTCTTCTATTATCAGCCAGTCTTCTGCATTCAAGCTTGGTGGAGGTGATGTAAGCAGAGGCAACGTTGCAGATAGGGGAACTTTGGTTCTTAACAACCTCTGCAACATATAAAAGCTTGAGTTCCACCTCGTTTGTACGTCTTGTTTGAGTTTTATTACTTCTAAATTCATTTGGGTTTGCATTTCTCTCAGTGCATTGCACGATTTTATACTCTGTTTAAAATGAGTAACGATGGCGCGACTTTTTGAAATGACCTCTAACACAGCGCCATTTTTTAAATGTGGGAATGCGTCATTTTCTGTTTGAATGCAGTCTTTGACGGCTAAATTTATGGTGTGTGCAACACAGAAATGATTTCTTTTATTTAAAAAATCTTTTACAGCCTTTTTCATGCTCGAGGCATTGTCAGTCACAATAGTAACTATTTTGTCTAAAATGTTCCATTCAGTTAAAATAGCTCGCAAAGCGTTTGCTATATTTAACGACGTATGCTGGTCGGCAAGTTCAGATGTTGATATAACAAGCGATTGTAATTTTGAACTTTGAATGAAATGAGCAGTAACACTAATATAACTTTTTTGACTATCTGAACTCCAAATGTCCGTTGTTAGGGCAATATATTCTAAATCTTGTAATTTTTGTTTTATTTCAGAACTGCATATGTTATATTTTTCTTCCAGCATTTGAGATAATTTTTTTCTTGATGGCAATACATAATCAGGATTTAATTTTTTTGAATATTTTATAAAACCCTCATTTTCAACAATTTGTAGGGGTTGCATATCGATAGTTATTAGATCTAGTAAGGCTTCATCACATGCTTTTTGGTTTATTTTATAAGGAGCAGTTAAGTGCATCTGTCGCGCCCGCTTTGGAGGTGGCTGAAGAGGCTCAGGAACAGAACCGCCAACGGTATTATTCTCCTCCCGATTCTCCGACACACAAACACCGGACACACTTGGCATTGGCAAGTCAATTCTCGAAACCTCACGCTCACTACTTGCACATTCGTTTCTGGGTAAATTTGCGCCAACGGTTTCACTATATTGAATAATATGTTTTTTTTTTAAATGGTTCACTAAAGTAGTGGTATTTCCACTATATTTATACTCACAGGAGCATAACTTACAAACTACTTTAGTGTTGTTTTCAGTTTTCGAAAAAAACTCCCACGCAACACTTCTTTTACTTCCAGGAGCCATTTTAAACTTATTAAACTCAACAAAACAAACAACACTTAAACTAATAAAACTGCAACAACACAACGAAAAAAGTAACAATAACAAAAACGTAAACAAAACAAATAAGCGAGCTGGCTATCTCAAAACTCATCAGGTCTGATAAGAAACCAACAACGAGAACTATCTCTTTCCCTCGCGGCTCGGACGTTCGGTCGTCGGGCTGATTCGGGCTCGCTCGGAGTCGTTCGGGACTCGCGACTCGCGGGCTAGGCGGCCGCGGCCGGGCTAGCTTCGGGCCGCCAACCCGACGCACCTCTCGCCGCGCGCGTTCTCCGAGTCAACTCGGTTTGCAGATATTTTAACTCGAGCTGACTCGCTTACGGTCTAGCCCGAGTTACTCGAGTTAGATAACTCGAGTCGCCCATCACTAATGGATGGCTGATCTGCCGAGTACGGAACGTGTTGCATCCAGTCTTGCCAGAAGGTTGCTTTTGTAACCTTTTAGGTGATTTTTCAACTGCATTGGTTACTTTTAGGTTACACTAATGAAAAGGTTACTTTTAGGTGATTTTTCGGGATTTGTAGAATTAACTTTTAATTTTTTACATAAAAGCAACGTGAAACGGAACGCTCGTTTTAGAATTGTTCATGTTGGACGTTGGTAAGCTTCGTTAGCAGTAGTAGAACAAAAACCCAAAATTTTGATGTTTTTATCTGAAATTTATAAAAATTTTGCAAGGGTTGTAGGGAGAATTTTTCAAAACGCGTGCGCGCTAGTGCAGAGTGGTCAGTACGTAAGCGGAGGCCTACTTAAGTCTAAAAATGCTGAAAACAGCGTCTCTCTATAGTTACTTTACTCTTTGCAAAAACCTTTATGAAGCCCTAGTTAATGGCAAAGTGCTCATACCCAATCATAGCTGTCTCTATTGGAACAACACGTTGTACTCTTTCCTCTTTCACACTTACACCACTTGTATCTCGCTCACTCGCTTGATCAGTTGGATTGGATCGGATCTTCGGATTCATTCGTTGTTGTTCGTTTGCCGCCGCGCCGCCACTTCAATTTGTTGTTACCGAAAGATTAGTGTGCATCTGATGGACCATATTTTTGCGATATTTCGATACTCGTTTAACTTCATATCAATTCTTAATGCATCAATTTTATTATAAAGGATCAATATGAATAAATCAAAAAATGCGGGCAAGTGCTCAAATACTCATCGATTTATCTTTAAATCAATACAACTAATTTTCTATTCTATCAATTTATCCAGTAAAAAAATATGAAAGGTTATTTTTTCTACAAAAAGGTTACATTTTTTTATATTTCAGGTGATTTCTGACATGACCGACTGGCAACACTGGTTGCATCATTTATTTTTAGTTTTCTTCTAGGTTATGGTTTTGCAAGGTTACTCATAAAATTAGCAGGAAGAAAAGCTTATTGAAAGTAGATTTACTTAAACATTTCTTTAAAATGACATAATAAACGGAATGTATTGCACATAACCATACTTTAATCAATTGAAAAAATATTTATATATTGTTCGTTCTAAATTATTACTGCTATAAAATAATAGTCCACAAAATGTTTCGTAATTTGGCTAAAATTTTGAAACCTGTCAGAAATCAGCTGGTAAGCGCTGTTGTTATCACTCGCCACTCAAGTGGTAACCACTATAACCCGAGAACGCGAGACACCGTTGCTTGCCGCTGATGTGTGCGTATGTCATCAGACGTGGAAGGCGCGGGTGAGCAGCGCTGCGGACGGTGGAGGCGCGTACGAGCGCAACAGCGCGTCCAAGGAACAGCAGCTATCGGAGACGCTCAAGCGCTCGCTGCCCGGCATCACGTACGTCAGCGTCGAGGACATCTCGGGGGGATGCGGCGCTATGTATGAGGTATTCTCACTTCTGCGAGCTAGTCAGGTATTGACAGCAAGGAGCTTAATAAAACTGTTCTCATAGACATTTCTTTTTTGTCCCATGTGTGCTAGGATTGGCCACACATCGGTCATCACTACTTATTGCACTAAAGTGCTACTTTACCTATCTGTTTGACCTCTCATGTGATGTTAGAATATATTGAGGAGCTAATAAATATCTATTTTCTGACTTCAGGTGAATGTGGAAGCTAAAGAATTTATTGGTTTATCTCGAGTGAAGCAGCACCGCTTGGTAACTGAAACCTTGAAGAGTGAGATTGCTGAGATGCATGGCATCCGTATACACACCACAGCTCCAGCCGCTACGGAAAAATAACCAATGGATGATATTTATTTGTAAATAATATGCTAATGCCTAAGCAGCCTAAGACATAAAACTTCCAAAAATGGCAATGATAATGATATCTAGGTAGTGGATTTAAGCCTACCTTTTAGTGAAACATCACAATTGAAATGGATTGTTTACCTAAAAGACATTGGTGATGATTTGGATAAGTTGACCCAATTATAGGAAATTGTTAATAGTTGATTAATATTAGCTATTTGAAAACATAAGCTGTGTGATTATAATAATAAAGTATTTACCATGCTACCATTTAAAAATGTCCTAAATTACATTTCAGTCGTTTAAAACCATAGGACATTTTTAAATGGTAAAAAATTATAAGATTCACTCACTAATGTGATGTCTCATTGGAACTACTATTGAGTTTTGTTGTACTTGTGTAACTTGTAGACCCTAAAAATATAAACTACATAATATAATAAAAAGTGAACAGTTATACTTTTGAATTAACCAACCTAATTTTATTTACCTTTTGTACTTGAAACAGTGCTACGAAATTATAATTGATTATTAATTTAAAATTCAATTACTACAGTTTCATAACATTTATTTTTGAGCAACCAACATCACTACAAAAAACAATTGCTTCTTCGTTGACTAGGTATCCCTTTTTTTTATCAAATTAGTTTTGATCAGACCTACCACCACCAAAGAATAGCTGTAAATTAATTATAAGCTAGCTATTAAATGAAATGCTGTATACTTGTATAGCAGTAGTAGTTCATCTAATAATTTCTGGACAAATTACACAATTTTCTTTTGTAATTAACGTCCCATCCTGGTTCGCTGGCCCCCTGAGTGACCGCGTGTTCACTCGAATTTAAAAAATATATTACAAGCGTACTAACGCGCGGTGAGCACTCTCTCCTCTAGCGCGGTATTACAATTGTAATACTGTGCCACTAGTTTGGTTGTGAATCCAGCTATCAAAGAAAAACTCGTTCAGCTACTACTAGACTCTCGCTTGGTAAATACGTAAACCATTGCGCTACGGCGTTCGGTAATTGGGACAGGTCTACGCCGAACTGGTGATTTTAAATTTTTAATGAAGGAACCAGCACAAAGGGAGGGAGATATCTTCTATTATGCCGATCCGCGCCCAAAAAACTGCCTCCTTAATTCCTTATTCACAACGCTTCGATTCGATTTCGGGAAGTCGTATTACCCGTTATATTACATTACTCTATGGTCGTATGTCTAACTCGCTCGTTTTCGTAATGCCAAAAAAAAGATGGACATACGTCTTTCTGAAATCGAATAGAAGCGTTGTGGATACGGGGCCTTGGGCACAGGAACGATAATGCCCTCTTTTCCGCCCACCATAAAGTGGCCTGCAGGCGAAGGACTTGGGGAAGTCTGTCGTCTAAGCAAATACAGGCCCGAGTTTCCGTCACGTGGTGCTGCGCGCTAGCGCACCTCTCACATATGGAATGACGGCGAGGAGCAGTTAGGGGTTTGTACTGTACTAGCAATCCGTCGCTGCTGGGGTGATTGTGGAGTTTGTAGACATTTCCCCCACACCTCAGCCAGAAGTGTCGAGCAAGAACACCGTGTGGTTTTAGTCAGTAAGTTAGACTCGCACACACAGGGTTCCGTTACACCAAAAAATATACATAATAATATTTTTAGCGCTCAAATCAAATCAAATCATTTATTCGCATAGAATGAAGGTATTTTACAAAAAAGTTGGTAAAAATATATATATTGACCCGTGCATATTCTGCCTGAGTATTGGCATGCAAAATTTAACAAATTGGGTTATAAATTTAAATACAGCTACGCTAGATAATAAAATAATTAATATAATAGTGTTCTCGTCTAGCTAACGGATAGTACTTACATAGACACAACCTTGTAGCCAGGATTATCCATCAGCAACTTGCTCTAAAATACATCCTTGTGGAATCGGAAGTGCCGTACTATAGGTATGTGCCCGACCCAGTTCTCGAAAATGGCAATATCACACTGTACTGGGATCAATCCATCATCACTGACAGGACTATTGTGGCCAACAAACCTGATATAGTGGTGGTGGATCGATCAGAGCGGCGCGCAATGATTGTTGACATAACGGTCCCGCATGACGGGAACCTCGTGAAAGCCGAGAAAGATAAGCAAATCAAGTATCTTGACTTGGCTCGCGAGGTTGTCATGTGGGAAGTGGACTCGGCGATCATTGTGCCGATAGTTATTTCAGCCAATGGCTTAATTGCCAAGAGCCTCGACCAATACCTGAGGAGGCTCTCGTTAGGCAGCTGGATCAAGGGCTTGATTCAGAAAGCGGTACTCCTGGACACGGCTCGTATTGTTAGGAGGTTCCTCTCACTGGAGCCCTGACCGCCGGTAGCTTGGACCCTGTTCCCGATACCGGTGGGCTACTATTTTTATATTTTTAAATGTTTTTTTTTTTTTGTAAGAAATATTTAAAAATGTAACTTTAAGAAGAAAAAATGAATAAAGAGATAATTAATATAATAATTTCAAATAGGTGTTTTTTTTTCGGCTCAGACATGTACCGAGGTACAAATTACTATTACTAATCCTTCAATACTAGATAGAAAAAGAAATAAAAGTATATGAAAAAACACTACCTCGTAACATAACTACGTTCAAAGAAACGTTTATGACAGCATTGACGGCTGTCAATCTGTTTCATCTGTCAAAATCGCGTCAAAATATTTATTACATCGGTGTTCAATAAAAACCTTAAAAAGATGATAAAAACGGGTTATATGAATAAAAATATCCACCCATAGACTGAGAAAAGCTGAGAAAGCTATACCCACCCTTTTGAAGTCTGACAAGAGGATCTAAATTATGTACACTATGGTCATTCTACGCCAACAACATCGTGTGTTATATACAGGATTATATCTTCAACTCTTCATGAATGGCCTTTGTGGAAGCGTAATACAAAATTATATATTATGTCTTTAAGATTTGATCATCGTCATATAAGTCAGTAATCAGAGTCCAGAGTATGTCGCACAGTTGTCGAGATCCAACGAGAGAACGATCGCAACCAAATCAGTAGGTATCAAGTCCAAATGAGTTAGCCAGGTCATCAAGTGGAAAGAAATCTATCGGAAGTCCAGGGATGAAAGCTAAGTCACCAAAAATAGAAATCACACGGAAATAGCGAACTTTAAACTCCAGAGACAGGTACAGGTTTGTAACCGAAACGGAATGACAATTTGACGATGAATATCAACAACAATAGAAAAAAAAAACTATCGGCCTAGGTCTGGAGCCCTGGCTTTTGGCCGACAGATAACCAAACGCAAAAAATAATACGAAATGTGAAATAAATGTATTTTTAAAATTCTTGTTCCCATGATTAATTGCAAAAAATGTGTACTAGAAATAAAAACTTATCTGTAATAAGATAAGATAATTTATTTATTTGCGTAAAACATGGTATACATAGGAGTTATAGCATAAAAGACCATACATGTTTTGCTTAAAGTTAAACCATGCAAACTTAAAAAATTAAAAATTTACAAACATTATAATTTAAATTCAAAATAGTCATTAATACTGTAGAAATTGTTTTCGTAGCCATTTGTACAATTTAGTTTTGAATAATCTGCCATTTAATATTTTAAATTCATTAGGTAACTTATTATAAACACGTACACACATAGCCAGACAGCTTTTGTTATATTTTGCTAACCAAAAAACAAAAACATAAATGAAAAAAACAAAAATAAATTAATACAAAAAAAAACACATAAAACACAAAAAAACATTAATACATAAATAAATTCTGTAAAGTACATTTTTGTGTTTTCACATATTTATAAAATGAAGTACAGTAACGAAACGCATCATCGGAGATGTAAATCATGACATTGCCAGATTGAAATTCTTGGGTTGCAAGTTCTAACATCTTTGATCGACAATTTCTACTGGTACAAATGCGCGAATAAATTCAACATATTTTTTTTCAAAATCTACGATTTTTTTCCTATAATTTCGTATTTTTGTCCTAGAGGTACACGGTTGGGCCATTATTGTAGGAAAAAAAAACACCTCCTTTCAAACTTAAATACATTATTAAGGAAAACTAATAAAATAATTAATATAACAATTTCAAATTAAAATGTCAATAATAGCTACTTAATGTCAATTATAGTTAGTGTCAATAATACTTCATGTCAATAATACAAGGTTCATGGTGTATCTACAATGTCACAATAAAGGGTCATTCAAAAAATCACTTATTGTATAGTAACATTTCTGAGTCAAATATGCCTTGAGTTTGTTTTAAAATTGTTGAAGGGTGTCATTTTTTATGTTGTCCGGTAGTTTATTAAATATAATTGGACCCATGCAAAGAACACTTTTTCTAAGTAGTGCAGTTTTATAGCTACTGACAGTTAAAAGATTTTTGTATTGACTTCTAACGGGACCTTTCTTGGTATCTGAGACCTCATGAGCTCATTCAGATGTTAATTTACACTTAACTCACTCAACAGCAAAACTAAGTATGTTTTTCATTCGAAAAACAAAGTTACTGCTGCAGTTTGGAGAAAAAGTCCTATATCTCAAAAACTGAATATCAAATCTTGTTCAAACCAATTTTCATTGAAAGTACTTTTTACATTCTACTAAACTGAAATTTTTCAGAATTTTCTTCCTCTTTAGAAATTAGAGGGGGGGGACACAATTTTTATGTGGCTTTGGAAGGAAATATCTCATCAACCATTGACTTAAGAAAAAAACTGTTTCATCAACCTCGATATCATATTTAACAGCTGTCGATAGACACCCTACTCAGTTATATACATTGAATTATTTTCAACCCTCATTTACATGTATGGAGAGCCCCCCTATTTTTATATTTCATAATTTTACATAATTTTTATGTAGCGGCTGCTCTCCAAACAACTGTGTGGTACCAATATACAATAGTCTCGGAGTAAAATGGGCTGTGATATACGGACGGACAGGGTAAATCTATAAGGGTTCCGATTTTGCCAATTGGCAACGGAACCCTAAAAAATATTCCTTACATTGTTGTTGATGATGCTAAATGTATCAGAATTTTCAGTTAACATTATCACAATGTAACATACCTGTCGATGTCGTCTGTTGACTTTTATCTGTTATGACTTTTATCTTTTAGCTATGGAACGCTCGGCTGTGTAAAAAATAAACCTTTGCAAATCAACATGGCGCTCAACTTAAGTGTCAAGATTCATCCCGTAGTATTATTTCAAATTGTAGATGCATACGAGCGCCGAAATGCAGACTCGCACAGAGTTATTGGTACCTTGTTGGGTAAGTCTTAGTTTTGCATCAATTACGTTAGGTATAAAAGACAATTTCGGCATGATGTCGACATTTCTACTGATGTCGTCTGTCATGTGTTCATTCATTCATTGGTGATACATGCTAAGCTGCCGTATTTATTGAATTATCCGACTTGAATATGGAAACTGCTAGTTTTTAATTGTATGATTTATATTAAATAACAAAATGTTTAAGTATTTTATGGTAAAAATGATGTGTTCAAAATAGTTTGGAGGTTATGTTATTGTGATGCATAGGTACCTGCGACAAGGGTGTCGTGGAAGTGACGAACTGCTTCTGTGTGCCACATAAGGAACATGCCGACCAGGTGGAGGCCGAGCTCAACTACGCCATGGACGTATACGAGCTGAACAGAAGAGTCAATGCGTCAGAGAACATTGTTGGTATGTTGTCATACATCAAAAATCTAAATGATATTTGCTACAGCTCTATATATTTAGCGTTATTTGCAGTAAATATTATAATAGTAAATATTGTCTCGAGGGCATTATTGATTATTTAATGCAAATTGATTGTTAATCAACAACCACAAAAAGTGTCACAGTTGAAAAAAAAACGTATTATAGAATCTCGCCACTACGTTATATATACTGATACTAGCTTGCGTCATCCCACTACAGCAACAACACCTAAAATTCACCATTATATAGAGACTGTTGCACCCCTGCTTTCCATCATCAACAACCAGAACCACAACCACATGAAAATCCTCTGTGTAGTTTAGTAGAACTAAATAGTGACACAGTTAACTGTGTGAAATCAGACTGTGTGAATTGGTCAGGTCATTTGAGCTACTTGTCTGAACAAGACTAGTGGGTCGGATGATTTCCTTTTTTTGAGTTTAAATGGTTTTCAGGCTGGTGGGCCACAGGCAACGAGGTGACGAACCACTCGTCGGTGATCCACGAGTACTATTCGCGCGAGTGCCGCGAGCCCGTGCACGTGACGCTGGACACGTCGCTGCAGGGCGCGCGTATGGGCCTGCGCGCCTACGTGTGCGTGGCGCTCGGCGTCCCGCGCGGCAAGCAGGGCTGCATGTTCACGCCTATCGACGTTGGCCTCACCTGCTACGAGCCAGAGGTGACTCACAGTGCCCCAAGTATTTGTTGCCATCATCACCAAGTGGCCAAAAATGTCACTATTGCTGCTTAAAATCGAAATACTTAATTGCACATAATTCTACTTGAGCAGGGGCGTTTATGAAAAGACTTAAGCTATGTGCACATTTAGAATTTGCCATTTTCTAAGGAGAAGAACCAGGAAGCAACTCTATGGTATTTCATAAAAAAACGTGTGTGTCAAATTTCAGCCCAATAGCTACAGTGGAAGTGGGTGAAATATTGATTGCAAAATTCCAGAACATACAAGTGAAGTTATATAAAAACTTTTAATAATGTAATAATAAAATAAAGAATGAAAAAAACTTAAGAAGGTAATTGTTTGATGCAATCAGTCTGAAGGCAAGTAAAACTACCACTAGTGTGTATTATAAAATATAAATTGTTATCTCCCATCCCCCCATCTTTATCAATATACTCGTATCTGCATTATTAGATTTGTTTGTATAATGTGAGACTTCTATATTATTGCAGATCGTGGGCCTGAACCTGTGCCAGAAGACGATGGGCGGCGGCGGGCGCTCGCGGCAGGTGCAGCCCATGCTGGACCTGGCGCAGGTGGCCGAGGCCGCCGCCAAGCTGTCGGGCTTGCTGGACCAGGTCAGTGCCAATCATATGCCGAACTGTTGGAATACTGTGACATTGGCAAGAAACAATCCTCTAAACCAGCGATCCCCAAACTATTTTGGACAAGTGACCCCTTTTCCAAAATGAATTGTTACCTCAGACCCCCATGGCCAAATTACCTACTTTTAAGATCAACCCCCTTATTCATAATGGTCCGCTAACTTAAAACAGCTGCTACAGAAGAAGACAAAGTGAGAATTAGCAATGCTTTAAGTTATGCATAAGGGAGCCTATCTTTAGTTTTTTCCTATTGATACAAAATACCTAGGTACTAAGGTACCAATTGGAAAACTTTGCACTTGGTTAAGTGAGTAAAGTTGATTTCATTTTCTCATCAAAATTTAACTAAATAAAAAGTCATACAATTCAGTAAATATCAAGTTTAATTTATAATGATTATTACAAATTAGGTACTTAAAGAATCTTAAGTAGGTAGGAAATTATATTTAAAAAAGTATTAATTCGCAAAGAGAAAATAAAACATTCAGTGTGATGGATGAACCTGGTGACTATCTACCAATCTAGCTACATCTGGTTCAATATTGGTGAGTTGCAGCCTTAAATCTCCACGTTCGTTGATTTTCAAACGGTTTCTTTGTTTCGTCAAAATGTTTTTTACCACACTGAACCTTTTTTCAACTAGGTATTGTAACGTGTTTTTTAAACCGTTACATGCTTTTCACATTTTAGTCGATTTCGGAACGATTTTTATACTGTCTTTTATTGGCGTTAGTTCAGTTCGGCAACTGTCATTTTTTGACGTTTCACTTTACGACCTGATTTCGTCATCGCGGCATTTATCTCGCCAATTTAATTTAAAAAATCCGGTATAATCACGGATATTTTTAGGCCAAATGATGCCATAATCGCTGCCTTAAACACCCAGGACAAGGTGTTCAGAAGGAGGGATCCTTAATTTCTTCGGATTTCAATATTGGACGATGCTCTAGTGTGATTGTCACCTACTTTGAATTTATCGGTGCACACGGGAAAAGTCATTTATTAACGGAAAAACGCCCTGCTGTGGCGTTTTTCTTTTTCTTTCGTATGATTATAATTTTCCATTTCATAGATTCTGGATTCTCTCATCTTCGACGCCGAAATCTTGAGGTCTAATTTAACATTTTTTAGCCAGACATCTGGCCCAAACTTAATTTACTTTCTTCACATAAAGATGCAACAATAATAATAACCTCAAATTAGTAATTTAATATTTAAAGTAAAAAGGAAGCTACTGACGTAATAAATAAGGTATTAACAAAGGTATTTCCATTGTTTCTATTATCCTAGTTTAGTCACCCCCAGCAGATTAAAAGTTCGACTCTACGAATTGTTAAATGTAGTGTGCGTCTCCAAGGCGCCCGAAATTCTTTTATTGTTACACATACATCTTTTTTTTTTATTTTTAATAGGAGAACACACACACACACACACATTCTTTTTTGCTCTTGTATGATTTCTTACATTGGATCTTACACCTGATCCCACACACACCCCTGGGTATGTTACAGTATGATGATGGAAAAGCGATAAGGTACTTTTCAGCAATGTTCCACAATGTAGGATACTTTGTTTCAATGTTGCATTGCAACCAGAACTTCTGATAGCCTTGGTTGAACTTCTGCTTAAGCTCTTTGTCTGTGCTGATGGTAATCAACTCTTCTTGCATTATCACATTGGCTTCTTCTATGGCTGTGGTATTGTACGGATTTATTATCCATTGAGGAATTTGTAAATTTAAAAGATCCTCATACCTCTCCGTAAAATCCTTGTGTAATGCGTCCAAGTGAGTGACATATAATAAAATGTCATCATCTTGAAGCATTTCTGGTAATTTTGACAAATGCAGAAACTGGGAATATTCTTTTTTGCCTAAATTTTGTTTATAAAGGATTAGTTTACCCACGAAGGCCGATATTATTGATTTTGTTTTAATCAAGTTAAGATTGTCACCCTGCAGCTGCAATTTAACTTTGTTGAACATTCCAAACATATCAGTCAAGTAATAAATATGTTGTTTTACAATTGTTCAGATTTTCTTTAAAATTCGGATCTTTTTCTTGTAAAAACTCCAACACAGATTCAAAAATGGCTGAAAATCTTTCTAAGCAAGAGCCTCTTGATAGCCAGCGAACTTCAGTGTGCAGAAGTAATCGAATAAAGACTTCGTCGTTTTCCTCACATAGCTGAGCAAATAACCGAGAGTCCAAAGAATTGCTTCAAATCTTGTTGATTGCATTTATTACATATTGTAAAGACTTATGCAATCTAGGACTCAGCTTTTTTGCAACTAAATGCTGCCTGTGAACGACGCAGTGAATGACTAGTACCCTGCAGTTGTCGCTTTAAGTGAGCTATAAAACCACGATGACGACCAACCATAGACGCTGCACCATCAGTCGCAACAGAAACAATATTCTTCCATGGAATAGCTTTGTCAGTAAAATCAGTCTCTAAATATGTAGCAAAAAGCAGTTCTTGGCACATATTTTCATCTTTGATATATCGATCATATCCTAACAACAGAGCTTCATTGCCGGGTAATGTAGACTTGTCCAGCTGGAGAGAGAATCTGTTGGTCTGTAAGAACTTGCATAAAATGTTTTCCACATCGTGTCCCATCTCGTCTATACGTCTCTGAACGGTGTTATTGCTCAAAGGTATTCTCTTTAAAATATCATGTGCGGGTTCGTGCAATACATTGTTAAGGACCTCCGCAATGGCTGGTAAGATAAGCTGCTCTCCAATTGTGTGGGGTTTCCCCGACTTCGCTATTAGTAAAGATATATTATAGGATGCTCGTAAGCCATCATCGTCTTTAATAGATGATGACGCAAACATCGATCTTATGGATGGCCTTTTGTCTAGTTTTTCTTGTAAGTGCTTGAAAAAATGACAAGGGCTTACTTTTTTTCTCAGCATGTACTCTTGATAAGTGGTCATCCATTTTTGAAGGCTTCATGGCATCGTTACTGAATACTTTTTCACATACGAGACACATCGGCAAGTGTTGATTTGATGGAGATGCAATAAATCCGAACTTCAAGTAGTCCAAACTGTATTGTCTGCATTTTTTTTTCGTGTCTGCATTATAAAACTCAGTAATCCTGCAAATAAAAAAATAAGAAACTACCTAAATAAAAAACAATAATAAACTGTTAAATTTACTGGTAAATTTTTACAATTGAAACAACTGAGGCAACTGCAAACTGTTGCAAACAATCTACAGATAGCTCAACCGATCACTATCACACAGTGGGGCAATGCAGACAGCGTCCCCAAGACACTGGCTGCATTGCCCCACTGTATGGCAATGCTGATGCGCTGTGCTGGATAAAAACTGTTTGGTACTTCCCCTGTTAATTTTTCATAAACTGCAGATATTGTATGGTTACGCTATTAATTCGCGTAGGGAGCTCAGCATTTTGTAAATTATTTTTCAGTCACTTCACTTAATTTAGCTATGTAATAACTTTGTAATCTCTTGAAATAAATGAGTACTTATATGAGTTATTATCGTTCAAGCTCCAACGAATTTCAAAACGCAAATGAACTTTCAACTTAAGTGCAAGCTCGTTAAATAGTAAAATATCAGGAACATGTTTGGACTTGCAACTTGATCATGAATTCGTTCGTGTTAAATCGCGTAAGCGTCAAATAGAGAGCAAGTCAAAACGCGCCTGAAAGACTCAACTCCAACTCATTATCTTGCACAAACTTGTCCACAGTTCCACACTGACTTGCCGAGTTTTTCATCTTGTACGAACTTGAGGCTTTACATTACTACAACAATGCTATTTCCTACAAAAATATTAATTATTCTTAGTACACGTAACACAACATAAACAATACAGTACCTACCTACCTATCTTTAAAGTTTTAAATAAGAACTTGTGTTAATTTAATAGGGGTCGATTTTTAGAACTCGTCGACCCCCAAAATCAGTTTTCGTTTATGTCGACCCCTAGGAATATCGACCACTTTGGGAATCCCTGCTCTAAACGATGTTTCAGGACCAACTAGTTCAGCCAGGTTTCAGGCTAGCTAAAGTAGACTCATCTTTCATGGGGTACTGTTTAAAATGTTACAATAAAATACCTCCCCGCATTCTACAACTGAATGAGACCAAGTTTAAATCTTGTATAAAACGCACACTATGTAGGCAAGCATACTATAAGTTGGGTTGGTTGGTTGTTGGAGTTGGTTGATGATAAAAATGCATGTCCGTAAGGATTGAGGAGCCACTTTTCGTATCTTAATGAAATTAATATACTTATTTAGTAGTAAGCTTAAAAATATTGTAGGATGAATCCTCGAATTTGTAGTATAATAGTTCAATAGTTATATGAACATAAAGGTGGCTCCTCAATCCAAATGTTTGGATTGAGGAGCCACGTGGAACACGGAAAGTATATAATGAATATTCTTGAAAAAATTGTATTATTTAGTAGTAATTGTGTACAATACCTACTAAAAATCTGATTCCAGTACTGTTGATATTCAAGAATATACAATACTTTTAATTTGGGTCCTCAATCTATACATGAGAGCGTGAATTTCCACAAAAATAATTGGTCAATTTAAATTCCACTCCCAAAAACATTTAGTAGTAAGTGTGATTGAATTTGTAGTATATGGACAAAGTAGTAAAACTGAGTGAATTTAGTAAATAAACGCATGTTCTTTGGCTCCTCAATCCTGACGTTACTGTATTGAGAAGATACTTGAGTTATCTGAGATCAAAAAAAAAACAAAGACACTAACATTTAGTATAAATGTCTACTGAATATATATGCACAGCTCAACATTGTATGTATTTGATATCTGAAAAAAAAATAACTTTTCGATATTCCTTAAGACTTCGCTATTAAGGGTGACCATGTTATATTAATGAAACCAGGATAACTAGTTTTTTATGTTTTTTATTTTACAAATCTACAATATCGGAATACACGTATGTACAGAGATTCTTCATATCTTTAAGGTAGGTACTTACTAATCATTTTCGACATAAGTTACAGTATGAATCAAAATTGGCTGGTCGGTGCTACAAATCGCCGAGTATCATTTGAAGTAAATGTTTGTAAAAAGTTTCCAGTAAACGAGGTACAGTCGGCCAAGAAAGTGGTGTACCACCCTAAGGTTGAATATCGCTTGCAGATTCATAGGTGATAAAGATTAGTTTCGCTTGCAGATCGATCTGACAACTTCTATAAATTGCTGTCTTTATCTGATTATTGATAACGACTATTACTGTTTGTAACGTGACAGCTGTTCTTAGTTTGAACTTGATGGAACCAATGACGTCGTAAAATCAACGGCGGGGGGCTGTAGATTTTGATGACAAAATTGTATCTACAAATTCAGAATTGTAATCAACAAGTTACATAAAATTGTAAAGGCACAAGGCGAGTCCACAAACCTACAATTTCTGTAAACTTGTAATTACAATATCAATAAAAAACAAGCTAAAAATAGATTTATCCTTTTATTAAATTTCTACAATCAATTTTAAAATACTTATAACAAACAAAAACATAGCATATATAGTAATATTTAGAAGATATTCAAAATTTTTAAAAATTAGAAACGGGTGTAACCGCCGTTGGCCTCTATAACCTCTAAAAGACGAGACCTCATTGAACCAACAAGCCGTGAGCAAATATCGGTTCCCCGCATTTCCTCCCAGATATAATTACAGTGACTAATAAGAGCTTGTTTGGTTCTTTCATTTTGATGCGACCATCGTTGGACCATAAGGCCCCAAAGATTTTCTATCGGGTTGAGGTCCGGCGATCTTGAGGGCCACTGAATTACCCTTACGTCAGTGTGTGAACGAAACCAGGCTCTTACGATCCTCGCATTATGAATTGAACAATTATCTTGAACAAAATCAAATTGTGGCACTTCGTTCTCCGGGTAAACATTACGGACTGTCGGTAGCATTGCATTCTGAAGCACGTCGATATAATTTACAGCCGTCGCTCGAGGAGGTAGAGAACACAATTCTCCTACACCATCCGACTCATCCAGCCCCAAATATTTACGGAAATTCGACCTGATTCTCTATTTGGGATTACATGATCATCTTTATACCGTGTTGAATTATATCGCCAAAGGTGAAGACGTCCATGCTGACTGGATTTAAACGTTTTTTCATCACAAAACACTGTATTAGACCAATCAAACTCTAAGTGCTCTCTGGCGAAGTTCAGACGAGCAAGTCTGTGAGCATCCGTCAAATATATTTTCTTGGCGTAATGCCTGTGGTGCAACCCCATGTAATGTAGATGATTCCTTATTGTTTGGGCACTCACATCGAACATCTCCGCAAAATGTTTTGTGGGCTTAAAACCATTGATTTCATATTCCCGTCTCATGAATTCTCTATCGTTATTGGAGAGTGCAGGCCGGCGACCACTTCTTCTGTGATCCAACAAACTTCCCTCCTCTCCTTCACGACGAATCCAAAAGCGGACAGAACGCCTCGATATATTCAAATTCCGGGATATCGCACTGATACTGCTTCCCTCATTAAATTGGGCAATTATTTGTGCTCTTTCGGCAATGGTCAAGTTGGCAGGCATTGAGATGATTTTATATGCAGTTGATTGAAAAATAACACGGAAAATATATCGATTTTTTGCATATATTTGACAAAATGTCAATTGTCAGTTTTCTTTTTCAAATGGAATTCGGTTGTCTAAATAGTTTTTATTACTTTTGTTTGGAAACATTTCAATTGCTTTGTAGAAACTAATGTCCTTTTCATTTATACTAAAGGTTAAAATGTCATGTACTTATATGTGACATATGACGTATGAATACTAAATACATAGGTTTACGTCATGATAATGTTGTCTCTTTCAGTAATATCTTTTTATAACGAACCTTGTTGTAATTTTCGATGACCGGGAAACTAAATCAAAACTGGTACACCACTTTCTTGGCCGACCGTACCACAATCTATAATGATTTCAAATAGATCATATACATTAATAGGCGTTATAGAATTTATCCCTCCAATTAGTGACGTTGGCATGGGCCACTATAAATGTCACTACCCAATAAAGAACGAGATGTTTTGTTACGACGACTATGACTGTCATGGTAAAATTCGTAAAAGCACCGACCAGCCAATTTTGATTCATACTGTAACTTATGTCGAAAATGATTAGTAAGTACCTACCTTAAAGATATGAAGAATCTCTGTACATACGTGTATTCCGATATTGTAGATTTGTAAAATAATAAAAAAAAAAACTAGTTATCCTGGTTTCATTAATATAACATGGTCACCCTTAATAGTGAAGTCTTAAGGAATATCGAAAAGTTATTTTTTTTTTCAGATATCAAATACATACAATGTTGAGCTGTGCATATATATTTAGTAGACATTTATACTAAATGTTAGTGTCTTTGTTTTTTTTTTGATCTCAGATAACTCAAGTATCTTCTCAATACAGTAACGTCAGGATTGAGGAGCCAAAGAAAATGCGTTTATTTACTAAATTCACTCAGTTTTACTACTTTGTCCATATACTACAAATTCAATCACACTTACTACTAAATGTTTTTGGGAGTGGAATTTAAATTGACCAATTACCTTTGTGGAAATTCACGCTCTCATGTATAGATTGAGGACACAAATTAAAAGTATTGTATATTCTTGAATATCAACAGTACTGGAATCAGATTTTTAGTAGGTATTGTACACAATTACTACTAAATAATACAATTTTTTCAAGAATATTCATTATATACTTTCCGTGTTCCACGTGGCTCCTCAATCCAAACATTTGGATTGAGGAGCCACCTTTATGTTCATATAACTATTGAACTATTATACTACAAATTCGAGGATTCATCCTACAATATTTTTAAGCTTACTACTAAATAAGTATATTAATTTCATTAAGATACGAAAAGTGGCTCCTCAATCCTTACGGACATAAAATGCTTGACTTAATGTTGGTCCTGCTCCAAAACCATAGGGGCAAACTAATTGATTACTTTGTGAAGTTATTGTGGAAGCTGCAGAAGATTGTAAACATATCTTTGCATTGTATAGATTCAGTCTCTTAGTATTATATAATTACATCTTTTACTGACTCGAATTTGCCCTGGCGGTTGAGAGAATGTCATGCTCTCAAATGTCTCGCTGATGGTGCCGCGTGTGTCGGGTCGTTTAGTTCCCTCCAAAATGGTTGAGTTGAATGATGGCTGATCCATGCGTCATGTTCGTGAACGGGCGCTGTCAGTTGCGACTGGTCATCTCGCAGCTGCCATGGATTATTTTATTTTTGAATTGTTAATTTTATCTTTTTATTCTGGATGCTCTTACTCGCACGTCTTTCTACATCGTTCTCACATATATGTCACAAATACGATATGTCTAATCTCGACATGAATGATGTAACCGAGACTTTGTAACAACATAATGATTTAAAAGAGTGTCCATGGAGTTTCTTGCCCATTCTTCTCCATAGAGATCTACGCTTTCGAATGGGCAACTACAGTACTTTCACAAGTTATTATGCCCATTCTCAGAAATACAAATAATTGATGATGAGATCTAAGGCTGGTTCTCTTCTTACGCCGACAGTTGGCGCGTAGTTAGTCGGCGGCGAACGGTCAGATCGAGTTGTTTTATTGCCACGCTGATCGCTCACCACAATGATAGTGGAGATGCGATCGGCGAAACGAAAACGCTCACTTGCTGTTGTGCCGCGTGAGGCACTCGTCAGCGCCGAGTCCGCAACCGGTCAGCGTCAGAAGAAAACCAGCATCATGAAAATAGTAGCCTGTTTTGTCATCATTACAAAATTATAGATGGCAACTTATTTGTAGGAGTAGGTAACCTGACTGAGAGAACAAAAGTATCTGTAGGTGTTATTTTGTGGTGCGACGTTAGTGCTATCTCGGAAAAACGAGATACCGAACCATCTGTTACGTGTGTGGTGTGTCGTGCGCGCAGGTGCTGTCGTACGTGGAGGAGGTGCTGGCGGAGCGCGCGGAGCAGAACAACGCGGCGGGGCGGCAGCTGCTGGAGCTGGTGAACTCCGTGCCCAATCTCTCCGCGGACACCTTCTCCGCCGCCTTCGCCTCCAGCGTCAAGGACCTGCTCATGGTGAGTAGCACACTCGCAGAACACTGGTCGTTACCGTGCAACACTGGAGACCTGCTTCTATCAGCCAGAAAACCCACTAATGCTCGTAGACTACGCGCCAATGATTTTTACAAAATTGTAGACAGAGTAGTCTTTTCCCTCGAATATTATTCGGAATATTGCTTTCAACTTCCAAGCAGATCTTATAAAGTTGTTGTTGTGCTGTAAACGATAAGTGGTATTTAGTTTTTACGTGATACTCTAAATTAGTTTTGTCTGCAAAAATACAATAATGACTATTTTGGGAATTACTAACATTTTTATTTACAAACCTAGTGGCTTTGTTAGTTTTTTTTTTTATGAGCACTATGTTCTTTTTAGTGTGAGTGCAACACTATACGTGCGTCTGTATACAATACATTGTGTCGTGTCGCAGGTGGTGACGCTGGCGCAGCTCATCAAGACGCAGCTGCAGCTCAACGAGAAGCTCACGCTGCTGACGTCACAGTGACACTATTAGCTTGCCCGAGAGCAGGGTCTTGCATACAACATACTACATTTTATCTCTAAATAAACAACTTACCATCATCAACGTGAACTTTATTCTGGAGCGAGCGCGACCCGCTCTGGTCGTCATTATCCATAGGAAATCCGCCGCACGCGCTTAAGCTGCTCATACAATTTTCAATACAAACACGCGACCGTACGAGTTTTAACGTAAACTCTAAGAAGCCATCAGCTCAGTTTGCGCCACATCTATCAGTACGGAATTGGTGTTACTGACACAATCACTCTATATTATATAGATTTAGAGTAGAGTACCTTTTCCTATCATATCTTTTTGAAAAACTCAGGCAGTCGATTTAAAAGTGGTCTTATAAGCGTTTAGGTTAACGCCGTCCATGCGCTGTTTGACTCCAAAACAGTACTTTTCAAACCCTTTAATACCATCAACCCTTTATCTTACAAAAATGATAATTACTAATAACTTTAGGAAATCTCGTTGTCTCAATAGTTGTGGAAAAAATATTTCAATTAATAGAGTATTGGTAAATTCTATCAAGATAACAGAGGTTTTCTTAATTTACCTTTCAGCGTCAGTTTCGAAGCTCTTATTATAGGAAACCACTGGCAAACCTAATTAGTTTTTATTTTTAACCGATTGCTAAGATCCTAAGGAAAATAGTTAATGTCAAAGATTTTTTTGATTTAGGTATCTTTCTATAAGAAATTAAAGTTCAAATAATGTGAAATATTTAAGATATTAAAATAAAATAAACAAGTAAATCCGTATAAAGTGATTTATTTGAATAGAATAAGAAATATTTATTAATCAATCACAAATCAATAATAATTAACGAAGTTTGGTTTCTTTCTAAAGTTTAGATCAACAAATTCATGTTTGAATAACTAAAAAACGACTTTAATATTAATCATAATTATAGCTATACTTGCAATATATTATTAAATCCTTATTTTATGCGCTCGTAGTTTAGTAATCCGTGTACGTTCAAATTCAAATTAAATTTTACTACAACAATTGCACTCGAACGGATCATAGTGGGTTAGTTTGACTATAGCGCAAGAGAACGCGCACATGCACACAGACACGCGCGCTTCTGTGTGCGTAAAAAATGCATTGAATTACCTAAACTTGACTTCGCGCGATAGACGTAAACGCTCTTATGAGCACATTTATTCATTAGTACCATTTTGGTTCAATAGATGTCGTTGCATGTATCTTAAGTAATGATGATTGCTTCTTGAACACTTTAAATTCAAAGTCCACCTTCTTTCAGACAAAAGTCGCTGGAGAGCACAAAAGATCGGCCTGCCCCAAGGTAGTGTTTTGGCACCGCTTTTATTTAATATATACACCAACTAGCTGTTGCCCGCGACTTCGTTCGCATGGAAATTTTGAAGTGTATATGTGACCATGTGAGAAGCATGGAGTGCCCGAATGAATGCCTGGCACTTTTAAGGTTTGTCCCTGTGATTTGTTAATCGTCATAGTAAAAGCCAATTTTAAGGGAAATTGCAACCTCTCTAATTGAAATAGCAAGTTATTTGGAATAATGGGTATGCAGGGAATTAAAACGCTCTCTCCTTTAGCAGATCCTGTAATCATGGCGACTTTTATAATGTTATTGCCCAGCTCTATAATACGAAGCCTGGTGCCGTTGCACAGTCTGGGTCTATCCAGATGACTTTTGAATCGCCGACGATCATCTACATATAATTATGTATATCGACGGTCTAATTTGTTTTTGGTCATTTTACTAAACCACTCTTCATTATTTATATCAACTTCCAAATTGTAAAAATAAACGGCATGATAAGTTCATCCTGTGTAGTCACTGAATGGGAAAATTCTTCGGAAAGTGTTTTCCCATCTGCGCCCGATTCATACGAAAATTATAAATATTTTACCATTTGCAGCAGCTTATTCGCAAAGACAGCTGATTCATGGTCGTTGTACAGTTGGACACGCATGTTGCACGTAAGATGGGAGCTTTTCGATCCTAGCCACAGTGGCGACGTCTTAAGACATGCGTTAATTTTACCCGCCGGTGTGCCCCTCTCAATAACTGGCAGTGTCTGTCTGAAAACACCTGCGAGCACAATAACAACGCCGCCCATCAGCGCCTGATTGCCGCGGATGTCTTGCAAGCTGCGGTTCAACGCCTCTAATGCATGCTTGTGCGACATTGTGCACTCGTCCCATACTATTAACTTGCTCTGCTGCAAAAGGACACCCCGGCCGCTGTTCTTGGTGAAGTTGCATATTGGGATATCTTCGCTTGCTGTCACTGCGTCCACCATCTGGAGAACACAGCGCGGCATACGCTAGCCGAGTGTGCTGCGTGGGATGACCCGCGCCGTGCCCTCTTTACAGAGGTGGGAGGAGACCTGTCGCTGCCGACCGTTGTTCGCTCGACGGTCGGCAGCGCAGAATCCTGGGATGCGGTGATGTTCTGCGAAACTGTCATGTCACAGAAGGAAGCTGCGAAAAGGGTGAGGGAGATGACGGGATTCCGACCATCCTGCAGCAGACACACCGGGCGTCGGCAGGGCGACGGATTAGGGGACATCCGTCACCTCCCATCACACTGGACCCGAGACGGCGGCGCGTAGTGTTCTACGCGCGCCTCTCGTAATGGGAAGAGTTTTACACCTCACTCCCCCCGGAAGCCACAGTCAGAGCCTACTCTGAAGTTGGCCCTACTCAGCGAGGACCGCAGGAGTTGGGCCAACAGAAGATTCAGCACAAATGCAAAATGATGGCACAGTGGCTGAGCGAATGACTGTTGCGCTGTGTCGCGGGTTCGATTCCCGCACAGACCAAATTCACAACGTAGTGGATTTATCAGAATAAAATTATAATTTTGGGTTTTTTATACTAAATAGGTTTGCGTTTGGCCGCAACTTGCCAGATGTGAAGCGATGGTGCGGCCTAGGGTGGAGCACACTTGCCTAGAAGAAACCGATTCACTCGAATCTTGGATAGATCCAGATTATAATGATCAGGGAACAGAGAAGCTGGAAGTGAATTCCAGACTGGCGGTTCTCACAATAATGTGGAAGCACAGCGCTTTGTTCGGGTCCGCGGAACTTCAACCATATAACGGTGACGCTTCACCGTATCTCTGCTCGTTCGGTGGTAGAATGGGGATGGGGGAATTAGATTGTGTAATTCCAAAGCACACTCCCTGAAATGTAATCAATAAAAAACCGGTTGGCTGGAAACTCTGCGGCGATATTCAAGGCTTTAGAGCTTAGCTTTGACAAGGGAGTCGTTGTCAATGAACCTCTTGGCACGTCGCTCAATAGCTTCCAACGCTTACAGCTGGTACTTGGTTGATCCATCCCAGAGGTGCAAACAGTAGTCCGTGCACGATGGAAGTTGCTTGGCATAATGTGAGCAGCTGTTCCGGCGTGAAGTACTTTCGCAACTGCGAGAACACCCAGCTTTCTAGCGGCTAATTGGGCCTTGGACTCAATATAGGATCCAAAGTTGAGGTTCGAGCCCAAAGTATCACCAAGAAGCTCGAGATGGTTAGTGATCGGGACGGATACATTTCGGAAAATTATGAGTATAAACTTTAGCTTATATTAATTATAAACTTTTATCCATCATTTTAAACCTTAAGAGATTTTATTTTTGGTACTATTGGTCAATTTTTATTTGGTAATTTATGAACACCTGTCTTTTAAACGGCTAAAAATAACTAAAAGTATATATATATAACTATTTACAAAAAGTGAAAACCGGAGATCGAACTCGCGTGAACCATGTTTATTTTTTTTGGAAATCTTATAGCAAAAAAACACGATAAGTGGATACTGGCTGCGATCCGAACCAGCAAACCCTGGTATAAAGGGCGGTCGCTAAACCGTCAGGCCACTTACTTCGGTGACAAATGGTCTCAAATAGCCGTTCTGTTCTAATGTATGTTTTGACAGTTGTCAAAAAGCGAGGAATATGAACATAATGCAATATTGCTCATCCCCCTAAGTTATTACCGTGATAATATAATATAGCCTATGTGTTAATCCAGACTATAATGTATCTTTGTGCCAAATTTCGTTCAGATCCGTTCAGCTGTTCTGGCGTGATTGAGTAACCAACATCCATCCATCCAAACTTTCGCATTTAAAATATTATATATGTATATAAGTATAGACGACCAACCATCAAGCCCGAACACATCCCGCTTCCTCTATGCAGACGACCTTACGCTCACCTCGCAAGCCACCACCTTTGAGGAAGTCGAGGTCCACTTGTCAGACGCTCTTAGTGAATTAACCGCATACTACCTCGCTAATTCACTCAAACCCAATCCGAGCAAAACACAGTCTTGCATTTTCCACCTTCGAAACAGAGAGGCTGGGCGCAGACATAACATCGTTTGGGGTGGGGAGTCCATCGAACACAGTAACTTTCCAAAGTATCTTGGGGTTTCTCTGGACAGATCATTGACTTTCAGCAAAAACTGCAATACCATCAAGCAGAAGGTGCACACTCGTAACAGTCTCTTACGGCGACTAGTCTCTTCAAGGTGGGGTGCTACGCCTCATGTCTTGCGCACTACTGCGCTGGCGCTATCTTTTTCAGCTGGCGAATTTGTATGCCCCGTGTGGAGCCGATCAGCCCATGCAAAGTTAGTGGATACAGCTCTGAATGAGGATCATCACTGGTTGTCTTAAACCGACCCCGTTACAGATGCTGTACCCACTGGCAGGGATAGCGCCACCAGAAGTCCGCAGAACAGTGGCAAGCTCTAGCGAAAGACCCAAAATGGTTTCAGACACACTTTACACCTAAATACCCTCGTGTCGCACAGGCTGAAAAGCCGAAACAGTTTTATGAAGTATGTCACCCCATGCACTGGCGAGCGGTCTACGGAAAGACTAAAGCTGTGGCGAGGTAGTGCATCCTTACCCGACCCATTCGTTCCACCTGCTGAAAATCTCCCACCTGGACATGAGTTGCCATGGCTGACCTGGAAGTCTTTAAATAGACTCCGGACCCAGGTTGGTCGCAGCAAGGAAAACCTGCTCAGGTGGAGATTCATTAATGACTCTGCCCTGGACTGTAAACGTGGTGCTGTTCTACAAACGATGGGGCACTTAATATCTTGTCCTGCGTGTCCTGCTGCTTGTTCACTACAGGAACTGATGGACGCTACTGAAGGCGCCAAACTAGTGGCTCAATTCTGGGCCGACACAATTTAGATTGCCATCGACACGCTAAGAAGAGCACGGATTGCAATGAAACAAAAACGAATGCCTTCTCTAAGTTACGCACAATACTTGTGCATTGAAACTAAACTAACCACATTGGTTTTGTAATTTTTACGTGATACTTAAACAAACAAACATACCCGTAGACTCACAGACTGCAGACATACAGACAAAAATTCTAAAAATAGTAGAAATGGGTTCTGTTTGTTATCCTATAACACCTCTATTTTTTTTCTAAATATTTTCAATGTACAGAAACGCCACGTCTACAGATTTATTATATGTATAGATCTGTTTATAGGTAATGAGTATTCATTAAGCTAAGCTGTATAGCTTGCCTTTGGTGGGTTCAAATTATACAATGTGTCCGGACATGGACTAGCGATATTCTAAATACTTAAATATAAACTATTTTAAAGTACAATTACACTCTAGGCTTGGGTTCAATACACTTCCCCGCTATGTGGCAGACATTTTGTTTTTTTTTGTTGAAATATGCTCCATGCGAGTACAAAAAAAATCATATCTCTCAAAGTTTTAGTCATACTGAGATAAAAAATAGGCTTATTCGAAAGGCAATAACATTGTCTACCGTTTGCATCACAAAGCAATGTGTTCACAATTCCATAACTTTAAAAAAAAATGTGAAAGTCGAAAAAATAAACGAAAAATTATGCAATTCAACCAATTATTGGTAATTACTACAAAAACATCCCCGACAACTTTTTTATTTTTTTTACTAGATCGACAGATTTTGAGCTAAGCTACAATACAACATAAAATTCACAACTGTATGTCTAATACTTTAAGAGTTATTATTGTTTGAACATAGCTTATGCGCAAGCACAAAAGGCCTTTGTCGGAACCCTAAACAGCAAATCATTAAAAACACATAACATTCATATTGAATTTTTTATTTAATGTTTTTTCCAATATTAATTGACAGCTAAAATATCTAAAGCAGTTGCTCAAAGTGGCCACCTCCAGCTTGTAGACATACTACAGCTCTCTGTGCCACCTGGGTTGATGAGCGCCTAATTAAATCCAAATCGGATTTAATTTCTTCGGCGGCTGCCATGATTTTTGCGACGAGTTCTTCCCTGGTGTTTGGAACTGTAGCATATACTTTTTGTTTCATATGACCCCACAAAAAAAAATCCAAGGGTGTGAAATCGGGTGAGCGAGGCGGCCACGCTACTACACCACCACGACCGATCCACGGCGATAGATTATTATTTAAATATTCTCTCACTGCTCGAGAAAAATGCGCGGGTGCACCATCGAGCTGGAACCACATACGCCTACGGTATGATAGAGGTAGGTCCATGAGGCTGTCCGCAAACTGTGTCTCTAAGAATTCTAAAAATCTAGCGCCGTTTAATGTAGGTGGCAATTCCAATGGCCCTATCAGTCTATCGTTGATTATGCTAGCCCACATATTTACTGAGAATTCATGTTGAAATGAGCTTGGGCGCACCGCCCTTGGATTTGCGAAGCACCAGAGATGGTCGTTTCTGTGTTTGTGCTTGCGCATACGCTATGTTCAAACAATAATAACTCTTAAAGTATTAGACATACAGTTGTGAATTTTATGTTGTATTGTAGCTTAGCTCAAAATCTGTCGATCTAGTAAAAAAAATAAAAAAGTTGTCGGGGATGTTTTTGTAGTAATTACCAATAATTGGTTGAATTGCATAATTTTTCGTTTATTTTTTCGACTTTCACATTTTTTTTAAAAAGTTATGGAATTGTGAACACATTGCTTTGTGATGCAAACGGTAGACAATGTTATTGCCTTTCGAATAAGCCTATTTTTTATCCCAGTATGACTAAAACTTTGAGAGATATGATTTTTTTTTGTATTCGCATAGAGCATATTTCAACAAAAAAAACAAAATGTCTGCCACATAGCGGGGAAGTGTATTGAACCCAAGCCTAGAGTGTAATTGTACTTTAAAATAGTTTATATTTAAGTATTTAGAATATCGCTAGTCCATGTCCGGACACATTGTAGAATAACTTTATATTTATTTATTTCGAAACAAACATTCCACCATGACATCATAGATATTGTCTAGAAACGACTTCAAATATTGTGTTCTTGATTGTATTTGAAATTGATTTTTTTTATATCTTTTTATTAAACACCGCATAAATCTGTGACTTGGCGACAAATTCAGACTATCGGCTAAATCTGGGAGAAAACAGATCTTCGCTAGGTGCCCTAGTTTTTGAGATTCAAATTGGGTCAAGCTGGGGAGATGCTCCCCAGATCATCGGCGACCTATAAACTCTTATAACTTTTGAACAAGTAACCAACAACTCCTGATATTTGGCGACAAATTTCGAATAATTACCGACAATTTTTTTGTTGCCATAATTAAAATCCCTGATGGTGGCCATAACAGTGTCAGTCACATACGGAATTGCACTATTCCATGCTCCTATCGATTTCTGTCACTCAGAACCGACTTTTGCTAGAGCGAGGTGCTATAGCACGTCAGCAAATGCTCTGTTG
>CAXKUT010000319.1:0-32559 GCA_964057025.1 Standfussiana lucernea | reverse complement strand
ATTTGTGTCTCTTTTTATAATATTCAATACATAATTCTTTGACAACATCGTTATCTGAATTTACTGTTCTGGTGCCATTTAATAATAAATTCACATCACGACACCAGTTATGTATGAAAAATTTGGAACAAAATTCAAATAAAAAATCTATCAATTCTTTTCTGTGGTCTGGGCAAGTCAAAAAGTTAAAATCAACTACCGTGTACAAAATTGTTTTCATGTAACTTTTGATGCGAGGTAAATCACTCTTTTTTTTTTAAATCGATGTAAGAACATCTTGTATGGCAGAAAACAGCTTTAGAGTATTTTCGGAAGGGTAGGTGAGTGATTTGAATGAAGAATACTCTCTTTTACTTATGTATTCATTCAGTTCTGTTTTATCATTATTAAATATAATTCCCTTACATTTGTTGCAATTTCTGAATACTTTTTGTTTTGCCTTTTTTATTACATAACCGGTTACGTAGCTAAGCTGGCTAATAATTTTAGGATTTCTGCTTTTGTGACTAAAATCTATAATTTCACAATTTATGTCATCAAAATCAATATCACTGATTTCTGTTATAAGATTATTGTCTTCTTTTGTCAGTAAGCAATCCATAGATTGAAAAATTTTGCAATCATCTTCTTCACAATTTGACCCTACAGAATGATGACTTGACAAATTATTAATCAGTAAACTTGCGAATGCTGACTCAAAGCCTGATGGTGTTGGAGATATATTTCTATAACCATGAGAACGTATAGATCCAAAAAAATTCTCCAGTGGATCTTGATTTAAGTGTCGCATCCAGAATGATTTAATGTTATACTCTTTAAATAATTTATCTTTCAACAATTCAATACCTTCCAGCGTACGTAACCAGTTAGTTACTGATGGCACACTACCTTCCCTTTGCGATGTGGGGTAGAGGAGGGGTCCGCCGTCCTCAACGAAAACCTTTCCGCCGCCATCTCTTGTTCGATTCTGCCCCCGTCTTCAAACTTTATAGTCTCTACGTACAAATTTTCTATTTTACCTATCAACTGCGTTAACTCTTCCGAAAATTTGCTGGTCGAGCAAATTTTGAAACTCTATTCTTATATTTACTGTATAAGGCTTTTACGTCACTAATTTTTCCATCAAAATGTTTGCCTTTCCGCCTTCTAGGACCTAACTTAACAATAGATTCCCTTAACAATTTAAGTTGTATAAACAGTGACGTTAACTCCACTTCCATTTAAAACTATTGTCTCTAAATTCACCGATGACCGCAAACACTCACCACAACACCTGAGCTCACATCGGAATCACTTTCTTCCCTCGTCACTCCGTTTGCTCCTGGTCAGGCCATCTGCACAGCTTTACGAACCTCCCGCTGATTGATCTTCTCTTCGATCCACTTCTGGTGACATCTTCTATACAGCCGGACTGCCACACCAATGATGACAACCGCCAAACACACAGCCATAAACAACAGCACCGTGTTGATAGCTGTCAGCTGCTCCTGCGTAACCGCTGCGGCATTCGAACCACCCGCTGCCGTCTGAGCGATAATCACCTCTTCCTTAGATGTCGTGCTCCCCATGGCCCGTGACCCGTCGTGACGCGAAGCTGACAGAAGTCGACTAAACTGCGACTCTGACTAGCCCCCGATCGGGCAACTCTAACGCCGTCCAGCCGACTGGCAGGGTCGCCATGCGATGTGGGGTAGAGGAGGGGTTAAGTAAACAACGTGATGTGTACTACTCCAAGAGTCAACTCTCCTTCTCCTTTAATTGGTGGCATATATATATACATAGATCGTACGTGACACTATGCTAATACTAAGGTTAATACTAACTTAAACTATGTACTGTACGTGATGTGCTGATAAACGTGACTTCACACCACACCTTCCCTCTTTACTGACGAATTTAATACATTTTAATATCTTTTTTGCTCTTGCCCATACTTTGCTATGTTCAGAATTTGGCGTGACTGCTCTTAAAAGTAATTTACCGCTCCTTTTTTTCGAGTTGTCATAACTGCCATTCATCGAATCGAAAAGTTCGTCGAAAAACAGCAACACGTCGGCGGTATCTCTGCACTCCCCAGGAAGTATTTTTTTTTCTGAAATATTAGAAATAAAATTAATTGTAGAAATATGACTTTTAGATATGTACACTTTGAAGATGACCAAAAGCAGCAAATAACAATTAATTAATACTATGGATCAGATAATCAGTGCTATAACATAGCTTAGAAAGTTAGCTTATTGTTAGCTTAGTTTCAAAGTTTCAATGAATTATTTATTTGAGTGGGATGGATTTGAAATATATCCCCATTTAATATATTATCTTTAAAGAAATTATGGACTATAGGTAAATACTATAGGATCAGGAATGTGTATCTGATGGATGAGTGATTATTATACTGCTCACCGGCTAGGTATCCCATACTGGTTGCAACAGTTCTGCTGAATATTTGAGTTGCCATCTTAACCTTCATTTTAGGATTTTTTTTTGGGTCAATGTGGGCTTCCGTTAGATTTTTCATCATTTTTAGTCCTTTATAGGAAGGATTCTCTTCATAAAGTTTTATTAAATGTTCCCATTTCGCAACTTTTACTTCATTTTCTATTATGACTTTCATGTCCTTTGTAATTAAATTATTCCTAATCCCTTTAATTAGATGTGGGGGATCGAATAGGGGTATTATTTCTTTGTCATTAATTTCAAATAATCTGATTGAAATTTTGATTTCTTCTTATATAATTAACCCCAGTTTCTTCTATTAATTCGTTTATGGCACTGACATTTGTTGTGCCTTGGTCACAGACTGTTGCAAGAGTGTTGAGTCCACATTGTTGCAACTCAGTTATAATATTTTTTATTAAAAATTTTAAATCTTCTTTGGGAGTTGTTCCTCTGCAAAATGTATAAACCACTGGCTGCTTATAGTTTTTCATGAATCCCCGTATCATAAAAACGAGCGCATGATCCGCAATGTTTCTTTTTGTTTGTCTTCCATTATTGACATATCCAGTAATTGCATCTCTTTTTCTATTAAAATCAAAGTGAGGCGTTATTGATATTTCGTCAAATAAAAGGATGCAAAACTTTTCATTTTCTGTCATTTTGTGGACCCTTTTCTTTAACTGTATAAATATTTTTTTGTTTAATCCTGGTCTTAGACCAGCACAAGAAATAAGTCTACTCAGTGTGGTAGGGGTTGGCAAAATAAAAATTTTACTGAGCCATCTATATGCTTTTGGTCCTTGTTTATAAATGCTGAGAGCCATGATTTTTTCATCTTTCGTGAAACGTCTTCCCATTTTTTCTTTGGATATTTCACGAAATTGCATAGTTGAGAACAATGCTGCCAATGTCGTAAATTTTTGTAAACACTTCTGAAAAGTTATATTTTCGGAAAGTTTCAAAGCTTTCTTCAGTCGCGTGGCATATTTATCTTTCTTTTGTCGTAACTTTTTTATATATTTTTTCAGATTTACTATGTTCCGTGCTGAAACAAAAAAAACTTATCAAAAGATGGCTCAGTTATTTTACAAATTTAATTAAAACGAACTTGAAAGTTCTTACAAAAAATAATTATAATATTATAACAGTATAATCATTAAAACAAATGTGTGAGTACCTTTTGTCACAGTTGCAGCTGGTTGTTTTAGGGAAATATTTTTGACCCCTGAAGATTTAGCAGGCACAGCTGAATCTAGAAAATTTGTAATAAGTATTTTATTCTCTGAGTTATATAAACTATGCTTATGTAAACCATGCATTTGAGTATAATGACAACTGTTAAAAAATTCGTAAACATGAAGTTTTAGTTTAGTTTTAGAAGTTAGCAAACATTGGACTGAAAAAACTTGATTATTTACATGACTTTAGGATTTGTGTTACTTTTAAAGAGCTGTATATTTTGAATCATAATTAGGTGGTTCAAATTTGCAAAGAGTATGTGTTATCATGGGGGACATACTATCAATTTTATTAATAAATATATGAAAAGAAAATAATAAGGGGCCTTTCGTACAAAAAAAAAAGTATCTTTTTTGTTTTAGCTCTATCTAAAATACTGTAATAGATACAAATGCCGAAATTGGTGGGATCATAGTGCAAACCCTATAGTACAACAACAAATATTAAAAATCGGCCAAGTGCCACACTTGGGGTTGCGGGTAGGTAACCCTCAGATCTCAGTGCATGAGTCCGATGTGAAACTAGCGAGTTTTTATATTTTATAATGTGGGCTTTCAGTAATGCATGTATGTAAACTAGACTGTAACGGGCACATAATTATGATTTAAATGATTAAAAATTACCTGATTTTGCAAGTTTTTGAGGTTCACTGGTCTTTGTGGATATTGGTTCACAGGCCTCGGTGGATATTTGTTCCCTAAAATGAGGTGGACCTGTTAAAAGAAGGTAACCAGTTATTAAATATTTTTTTTGAAATAATGAACAACCAAACTGCTTATGTGTATGGTATAGTAACATACATCTATAAACTCACACCTTTTTCCTATGGGAATAAAGTCATACTCAAATAAATTAATGTCTTATCTATCATACGAAAAAGATATCATAAGATAAAGTTGATAGGATATACATGACGGCGTAAGCGATGGCTGAGCGATAGCGCCGTTGTCATTAGGGTTCGGTGGTACCGGGTTCATGATGAAATGTTAAAATAATAGTTTCGATTTCGGTACACAAAAATCACAGTTTATTATTTAACACAAATTTACATTAAATAACACTAACAAATAATCTCCACAAAATGGGCAAACCGACAGTTTCGTTCTGAAGGAGTGACTTGGTTGGAGTTCCGAGCAAAAGTGATCTCGACACAATCCCCACTCTACAAAACGACTCTGTCCACGTGCCGCCATTAAAACAACATCTGACGTCACGGCGTTTACCCCTACTACAATGGTCAAATCAGCAACTTGATGTTTAAAAGTTATCGCTTTCTCCGACACGGCCAGCCTGACAAGTTACACGTCCTCGTGAGTACCTGTAACCAAACAGTCAAATTTGGAGCAACAGTACAGGCTCGGTCAACCTGACCACATCTTTATGGAATAGCATAACTTGAAAATAACAGTTATCAAACAAAAGGTTCCTCTAAGTCTCAATCATATTTACTCAGCAACTAAATCAACTTCGATCACATACAACGCTCATGGCCCAGCTGCCGCAGCAGCTAGTGACACTTATGCCACCCATATCGTCATCACCTCATGTGATACGACCACACACATCACATAGAGTCTGCGACTCCCATGTCAGTACAAGACCAAAACAACAATAGTCTCCATTGAGACCCAGGTCCCCGCCGTACCACCAGCTGCCCATCGCCCCCTGAACAGCTCACAAGTGAGCTGCAGTTACGACTACAGACTAGTGCGTACGGTGCGACCAAATAGCCATGGTATGTGTCTACTACTCGGTGGAGGTACTTTCATCACCGTCCTCTACGTTTAACTCATTAGGAACACTACTTAGAGGCATCTTTCGTATACGATCGTGAGCGTACTTGTAGGTTCTATTTCCATTCAGTGATTTTAAAACATAGCGATCGTTTTCAAGCAACTCTAAAATTTTGAAAGGACCTTTAAATTTGGGTTCTAATTTAGTTTGGTTTCTTTCTTCATTTTTGATTAATACCAAATCACCAACACTGAAATTAACTACTTTGGCCTTATTTTTGTCAAAAGGGGCTTTTTCATAAGCCGCACTCTTCTCAATACCGTCCACCGCGTGTTCTCTCGCCTCTGTTAGGTCAATTCCGGTTTCATCATCGTCGTTATAACCCATTGATAAAAGCATTCGAATACTCATTCAAAAGGGACGTCAACCGGTCCTTGTTTTCGTTTGAAATATCAGAATCAACATTGTAAAGATCAATTACGGGAGGTAAATAGCAACAACCTACATTTGTGACTTTCGAAATACGTAGGGTAGATTCAGTTAAATGTACCGTATAGCCAAGTGTCAAAATATCGCGTCCGATCATAACATCGTATTTCATACAATCGTCGGGTAGTAAAATAAAATTGACAGTTCGTTATTGTCAACCACAACATCACTAAGAATTTGTTCAGTGCTAAAAACATTCGAATTATTACCGATACCAATTACTTGCACGGTTGAAAGTGAACGTTTGCCCGAGAATTTATAAGCTACACTTTGTTTAACGAGAGAACACTCGGCGCCGGAATCAAAACAAAATGAAAACGACTCACCGGATTGTTCCAATTGCCCGCAAACACCTGCTATTTCGCAGCTATCGACGCGTCGCTCCGCCGCCGTTGCGTTGGCAGCGCTGCCCACCGACGATGACGCGCCACCCGCACTGCCGCGTTGGCAGTTCGTAGAGATGTGTCCGGCTTCTCCACAACGGAAACACGTTATTCTTTTGCTGGAACCCGATGAAGTCGCCGCCGGTGTAGTTTTCTGGGCGTTAGCTCCAGCAGGCTGCGTAAACTTCGAACGACAGTTCACCGCTTTGTGTCCCGGTTTTCCGCACTTATGGCACGTGAACATAGTGGAAGTTTGTGGCTTTAAACGCTTTGCATCAGTGGCGCCATCACCAGTACTGCGATCGAACTTCCGCTTCAGACTTGCACTCGCCTTAATCTCCTGCAGTAACTTGTTGCGTGACGTTATTTCGCTAGTAAACGCCAAGCGATTAAGCCGAGAGTCGAACTGAGAGACATGAGCGAGCACATACGACGTGGCTATTTCTTCATGGCTTCGATTCTTCCATCGAGCCAACAGGGTAGTCATTAGGCGGCTGGCGTACGCTGCGAGACATTCGCCCTCCTTCGGCCGGCCGTTGTGGATGTTAACAAGCGATGCAGCAAGAGTTTCAGTGGATGCATAACGCACAAGGAATAAGTCGCGGAAATGCTGCCACGTCATGCCTGCATGCGAAATCAGCGACAGCCACGATGACGCATTACCTTTCAGGGCTTTGCTCAGAGCTATAATAAGCGATGCACCCTCCAGTGGACGTTCGTCGAGGCAAATATCGATAGTATCGCACCAAGCACGTGGATCGGTATCTGGTAGCTCCGGATTAATTTCTGGCAGCATGATCTGAGGTGCCACTGTTGGTGTCCTGATGGCTTCGATCAGCTGCATCATGTTCTTCTGCTGCATCTCGAACATAGCACGCCAGTGGGAATCGAGTCCAGATCCCAATTCTGATGACGGCGTAAGCGATGGCTGAGCGATAGCGCCGTTGTCATTAGGGTTCGGTGGTACCGGGTTCATGATGAAATGTTAAAATAATAGTTTCGATTTCGGTACACAAAAATCACAGTTTATTATTTAACACAAATTTACATTAAATAACACTAACAAATAATCTCCACAAAATGGGCAAACGGACAGTTTCGTTCTGAAGGAGTGACTTGGTTGGAGTTCCGAGCAAAAGTGATCTCGGCACAATCCCCACTCTACAAAACGACTCTGTTCACGTGCCGCCATTAAAACAACATCTGACGTCACGGCGTTTACCCCTACTACAATGGTCAAATCAGCAACTTGATGTTTAAAAGTTATCGCTTTCTCCGACATACATATTTTATTTAACAAATTTAGATTTTATCATTGGACCTGTATCATCCATACATTCATTACATGTATTTGATGTGGTTTTCACTGATCTATTGGAGTGTCATTCTTCTTGGAAACAAATGAAACAATAATAAATATCCAAGATTTACCGAGTGGAAATAGTAAATACAACTTTTTTTGATAAGATTTTAAAAATCTAAAAGTATAAAGTAAATCTCGCTTGTGAAGTTGGTGCCAATTTGACAAGCCCCACTAAAAAAAATTGATAACACTACTAGATCATTTTAGATTTTATGAATTTAGTTGTTTTAAAAAGTTTTATTTTTGACTTTTTAGATTTATACCATGGTAACCATAGAGGTACTTTAAGAAATAATAAAGTAAGTTATAGGAGATAAAATTACGACTTACCTGTAGATGTGGAAGGTTCAGCAAATGTTGGATTGTAATTGGTCACATTGGTAACATCTGACAATGGTCTTTTACGAGTAATGCCTGTAAATGAAATACATACATATTTTAAATACCCTGAATTATGCTGATTACATACAATTTGTGTCATTAGTACCTATGTCAATGAATGGAGATAGGTCAATTCACCAACAATTAAAATTAGTTGGAAAATAAGATAAATTTTATTATTAAATATTTATATGTATTTATTCATTGTAATTTTAAAGTTCAATATTATGTTTCCTTTAATTTGATTTTTGTATAATTAAATAACAAAAATGTAACTTTTTTACTATTTCGAGGCACACTTTTTTACAACTAAAACTATGAATAACAGTTCTCCAATGAATATAAGCAAATAAATGTTTCAAATACCTTTTAAGTGCAAGGTAGGCACTGCATTAGCACTTAATCTTGAACTTCTTGTATGATATTTGGATTCAAAATGTTTGTGACATACTTTTCTATTTTTAAATATAAATTGGCTGTCCAACACCAGAAGATCTCCTCCAATTGCGTAAAGCCAGGTTTTAAATCTGCCATCTTCTTTATTGGGGTTGGGAAACGAATGCAAAACTACATGGCAATCTTCACCTGGAATTGGAGACATAAGTTTATTTTTTGAAAAACTATGTCTTACATACTTCTGTGATAAAGTCCACAGTTAAGACTGTATGAATACTTTATACTTACTACGAGCTGAAGTGCAATGACGAACACAACATCTGAAAGGAGATGCCATTGCGTCAAGTCCGGATTGGAAGCAAATCGAAGTCCTAATAGGTAGTGCGCACGGGTCAAAACAATATAAACAGAGATATCGATGTCCTTTGAAATAGCAAAAGTTGTCGAAAAGCCACGAAATTATTAGTAACACAATCAAAGCAACATAAACAACAACTTAGTGTGCCGGCCGGGCGCCATGACAAACAAATTCCGTTCTAAACAGAAGTACATAAACGGAACTTGAAAATCTAATTGTTTTAAAAGTCGTCTCCTAAAGGAAACGCACTAGTGAACAGCACCACAAACTGTGGCTGGACCATGGTGAGTGCAGGCAGGCCAAGGAAGCCCTTCCTACCATTGACGGCCGCTTCACCAAACAGGCGCTTCGGCTGTCAAAACTACAGCTGCGCACGGTTACAGCCGCTGTCACTGGACACGGCTCTTTTAATAAACACCTCTTTGTCATAGGAGCCACAGATAGTCCACTGTGTCGAGCCTGCATGGGGGAAGACGAAACAGCAGCCCACGTGCTTCTGCACTGCCCAGGGGTTGCCTCATACAGGGCAAAGTACTTCGGTAACCCAGGTACTCTCCGCGAGATAGCCAGCAACATCAAGGCTTTGTTGGCCTTTCTCGGGGAACTCGTTGGTCGTGGAGTTGCGGACACCGGCCCGCTATACAATACAATACAATACAATACAATAAGTCGTCTCCTACTAAAATATATTATTTGCAAGCACAATTATAAATGAACAGATTATTTTATTCAGTTTTGCATTTTTACAGTTTGCGTTGCGCTATCTTTTTGAAGAAAACAAGTATAATTCAAAGTTAATAATTATTGTAGACATTCTGCGTAGAAAGAAATGGACAATCAGAGCTAAATTTTAGTGTTGCTATTGAAAAATATGTGAAAAGTTTAACAAAGTGACATCTCTTGATGATTTTCGGAACTAAACCTATCGTCCGGTCACCGTAGTTGCTTTTTTTCTATGGACTGCTAAGACCGTGTTAGTCACAGAGTACATTATACTATACTGAAATAGAGACCAATCTCCGGCCGCAAAATGGGTAACTATTTTCCACGCGCCTCTAGCGCCATCTGTTATCAGAAGTGAGAACCTTTATTAACCCATTTACGCCCGCCGTGCTCATATGGGCACACCTTCAAATCTACCCTCAACTTTTTTTATTAACATGACAAGTTTAGTTTATCTATGTTATTGTTGAGGTTATTAGTGCACAGGGGGATCCAACTTTGTTCTACGAACAAGATGTAGGTGGGCTAGAAAACAAGAAAGAGACAACAACATCAGAGTAAAAGAGATGAATTACATAATGTTGCCACCAGAAATACTATTTCATATTCTGTAAAATAATGAGCTTATTAATTGATTTTTAAAGTAAACTATGCTTAAAATTACCTTTTGCTATTATTCTGATGCCAGAAAATGTTTGTTAGGAAATATATCATATTTAATTGATTCAAACAGAAAACAAAAAGGGTATAATATGTGACAACACTAACGTCCGCACGCCATATTTAATTTTGACGTTGACATTTGATGTCACAAGAAAAATGTCTGCCTGTCGTCGTTTGCGCATCATTTTATCTTGTAAAAATAAACCTGTTCCATTTAATTCTACATACATTGTTAACGTGAGTCGAGCTTGCACCTCCGTGTCTGTGTTTTGGTGAAATTAAGTGTGTATTTGTGTGATATAGACTCGGAGTTGAGACAGTGACTCTTGAAATGAAAATGAACAAAGAAAACACTAGAATCTGTACCATGTGTGGATCTTCACCTTCTAAAGATCCCAGCATCACTTTGCATCGGTTTCCGAAGCTTGGCTCAAATAATGCTCGTGAACACCTTTTGTCCCAAATGAATAAACATATCTATTCATGTAAAATTAGTCATACTTGCTTATATTAAGAAATTATAATTATTATCATGCTAAATAAAGAAGTCAAATGCTAACGTTTGTTTTACTAGACTGCTGCCATAAATATTGATGTCAGCATTTTATGCACAAGTACACTGTGTTTCTCGATGGAAATTTTGTCCAGATGTCAACAATTGCCATCTTGAAGGAAACTATCGAGAAACGCACTGTACTTGTGCATAAAATGCAATACAAAGAATCTGTAAAATGCACTGTACTTTGAAATTCCCACCCTGGATTCTACTGTCTTGTTTACGTGGGCGAAAAATAGATGGCGCTGGTCGGTTAGGAAAATTTTCCTCATAAAATTTATACAGAGTCGTTATTCTTCTCCTTTAGAGTATATGTTCTGTGTTAGTGCATCTTACATTTTATAACAAACACTTTTAATAATTTCATTGATAAAAGGTATTTTTGCGTCAGGGAAAAAGTGAATTAGTGAGTTGCAGTAACTACCTAATGTAAGTAGCTATTTTTTATATGTTTACGTAAATAAATCTCAACTTTTTTACATAACCTTTATGAACACATTGTTAACTTTGTAATAAAAATAATATAGTATAAAATATGAGGTTTTCTGAGTCTTGAACTACTTTTTTATATTGGTGTCCCCAGTTGGGGACAACGGGCACATAAGAGGTAAAAATATTCCATTTTTTCATAGAATACAATTGGGCACGAAACCATGTCAGGACGGACTTTTACAGTAAGTGACAATTATCATGGACTCCAGGAAGCTCTTGATGTTATTTTAGGAGACGAGGACTCAGATGCTGAATTTGACCTTGTAGCCCTTCCTCCAGAACCAAGTATCCTCACTGATGAAGAAGAAGGCGATGACGATAATATTGTTACCAATGTTATGCCAAGGGATATCCCAGGAAATGTCGAGATTTTTGTACACAGAGACGAAGAGCAATGGGAGAGTTCCGATGAAGAGCCTTTATCTAATACATCCAAAAAGCGACGAACCGATCTTGAGCCGCGTTGGCGTAAATGCGAACCTACCTATAATAATACTACTTTTGATGAGAATAATGTACAACAGCGACGCGAAAATCTAGTTAGTGATCTCAAAAATCAAAGCGCTGTTGCAATTTTTGAAAGAATATTCGATCAAGAAGTTATGGATATGATCGTTCAATATTCTAGATTGTATGCGACGCAAAAAAAAAGCATGATTTTGATTTATGTGTTGAAGAACTGAAGACGTTTCTGGGTATTCTCGCTCTATCTGGTTATCACACTTTGCCTCGAGAACGTCTTTATTGGTCTTTAGACGAAGACTGCAACGTGTCAATTATAACTAGAGCAATGACGAGAAATAGATTTTTAGACATCAAGAAGTTCCTACATTTCTGTGACAATGCTGTTTCTGTCGAAACATCAGATAAAATGTTCAAGGTACGGCCTCTATCTGACATTCTCATGAAGAAATTTATGCAATGGGGGGTGTTTCACACGAATCTATCGATAGACGAATCCATGGTGAAGTACTTTGGCCGTCATCCATCCAAACAATTCATTCGAGGCAAGCCAGTACGCTTTGGATACAAAAACTGGATGCTTGCTAGTTCTGACGGCTATTGTTACGCTTTTGATGTTTACTGTGGTAAGTCGCAGGTTGCCACCAATGAGCCGTTAGGTACAAGAGTGGTGAAAAACCTGTTGAATCAGCTCAATACTAATCCTAAAGACCATATTATTGTGTTCTTCGATAACTTTTTTACTAGCTTTGCATTGTTACGGGATTTATGGAATTCTGGCTACCGCGCCACTGGCACGGTACGCGAGGGGAGAACCAGCAAGTGTCCTCTCATACCCGTCAAGGAGATGAAAAAGAAAAACCGTGCTGACTTTGATTACCGGTTTGACACGGTAAATCAAATATTGTTTGTTCGCTGGCTGGACAACAGCGTTTACACCATGGGATCTAATTATGATAGTGTCTTTCCGTTGGGCAAAGTGAAGCGTTGGAGCTCAGCTGAGAAGAAGAAAACTGACGTAAATATCCCGCAAGTATTTGTCAACTATAATAAAGGTATGGGCGGAGTTGATCAAGCCGACCAGTCGATTTCGTTATATCGTACTTCTGTACGAGGCAAAAAGTGGTGGTGGGTGTTATTTACGTACATGTTTGATTTATCGATTAGCAATGCCTGGCGGCTACATATGCTTTGTAACGATATGAAATTCGACCAGCTAATGTTTCGACGTAGCATTGCTCGTCATTACTTGCGCCAGGATACTGATCGACATTCTCGCCCAACAGCCTCACTACTGCCAAGTTTGCAATATGATAACTTTGGTCACTTTCCACAGAAGTTGACAAAACAACTGCGATGCACTGTTTGCCATAGTAAGGCTCGGTGGCAGTGCAAAAAATGCATAAAAACACTATGCATCGAGAAACCATGTTTCGAAAAATTTCATACGATTGTGCCCAGTGTCCCCATTTGAGCACGGCAATTTTTTTTTAACTAAATAAAAACAAAACTACTTTTTCTCTTGTTTTATTTTCGAACTCCCTATTTCTCCACCAAAGAATACAAGTTATTTCATTTTCCTGGGGCTACTTTAGCCTTGGGCGTAAATGGGTTAAACGTATCTATAACCATACGCGTATGTACGTACGTATAGATACTACCATAGTTTAATATTGAAGGCTTTTTTTGTTTTGTTTTTCATGGGAATTTATAAATGAAACATTATATTTATCAAAACTAGTTTATTTGTGTCTTTTATAGCACTTATTAAATTTCTTAGCTTTAATTTGTAGACTGTCCTCATCATCATCAACCTGTCTTTTCCCAGCTAATATTTTATTTATATTTTTACAATAATTAAAAATCATACAACGAATGACAATTCGAATTAAATAATCAATCAACTTCTCTCTGTGTAATTTACATTTTATAAATTGAAAATCAATAAATATTATAATTGTTGTTTTAATTATATCTTTTAAATTACATTTTTCGATATTCTCTTTCATAATTTCATTTATTATGTCTTGCATATTAGAAATTGATTCAATTAATTCTTTGCTGGGAGTGCAAAGCCATCGTCGACCTGCATATTCCCTATATTTAATGTATTCTAATTCATTTTTTGATGACAAATCATTTATGCAATCACTGCAAGATTTAAAAACTTGTGATTTCGTTTTTTTTAAGAAATATCCGCTCATATACTGGATTGGAGCAATTATACGGGGATCCCTTTCTTTTACCTCTAGCGGAGTAAAATTAAAATCAAATATTTTAGAAAAATCAAACGAGGAGCAGGTCGACGTTTCTTTCGCATTTTCGTTAATGATGAGAGAGTGCAGGGCATCACAGAAGTCTCCTTCGCAGTTACCGCGGGTGTGGACACTGCTTAAATTATTTATTAAAAGTGTGGCGAACGCAGATTCAAACTGATCACACGTGGGATTAATGTTGCGACACCCTTGGCTTCTCACTGCGCCAAAGAAATTCTCCAAGGGGTCCTGATTAAGGTGCCGCAACCATACCGATGACACGTTGAATTCATCTTTTAACTTTTTTAACAAAGTTTGTATGCCATTCAGTGTCCACACCCAATTGGTTACAGAGGGAACAGTTTCTTTTTTATCAGCTGATGTAACAAATTTCATAGAATTAAATATTTTTATGCCCTCCACCCACATTTTATGGTGGACAGAGCTCGCGTTGCTGGGCCAAGTAGGGGTTTGGCGTTTTTATTTTTGATGTGGCTTCCATTGACTGAATCAAATATTTTGTCCATGAAGAGCAACAGGTCCGCAGTTTCCTTGCACTCTGTAGGAAGAATGTTCTTATCTGAAACAAACAGAAAAAATATTAAAAAACAGTACTCAATAAAATAATCCCAGCCAAGCTTAATCAGCATGGGTTTTGTTGTATTTGACATTTACATTATCAGGCCACATAAAACATTAAGGAAACCTTTGGGAATAATAACTCTCAATAGTATGCACAACACAATTTATATAGACATGGTAAGTAGGCAAGGCAAGGCTTGTGGCTTAAAAATCACAGCTGCACCAGTTGTTGGATCAGGTTAAGCTTTGCTTGCCGAGGTTGGTTGACCATCTATCATATCAATACCCCATGCCCAAGAAAGTATTTTAAGGTGTTGGTCCTAGCTGTTATTTCTGGATCTTTGACAGTCGTTCCAGGTCATCAGAAGCCCGGAAACTTGACAACCAGTGTAACATTAACTGTATGTAACATGTAGGTCAGATAGATAGGTAGTAGCTCCACGTAATATACAGGAATTCCAGCTGAATTGTATATTACGTGGAGCTACTGCCTATCTGCTCCAAAAAAGCCCAAAAAATCCAACCCCAAAAAAGTGGGGAAATAGCTAAACTAGAATGATGATAGTCATTATATAACATAAGACAAACATTACCTGCTAGGTATCCCATGGTAGATGCTACAGTACAGCTGAATATTTGTGAAGCGAATTTCACTTTCATTTTGTTCAGTTTTTCAGGGTTGACGTGATTTTCAGTTAATTTTGGAATTAATCTAATGCCCTTATAACCTGGGTTTTCTTCATAAAGTAATTTTAAATGAGACCATTTCGCAGTTTTTGTAACACCTTCTACGGTGAATTCTAAATTTTTATTGAGGAGGTTGTTTCTAATTCCTTTGTGAAGGTGTGGAGGGTCATACAGCGGTATTATTTCTTGGCTATTTATTACCATTATATTTTTTTTCGGTTCCTCCCCCTTTCTCAAATATAGTCCTCTGGTCTCATTAACCAGCAGTTTGAGGGCCTGTCTATTGTTGGTTCCCTGGTCACATACAGAAGCAACCACTATCAACCCTGCTTCTTGCAAACCTGTTATAACTTCTTTAATTTGTTTCGCCAGCTCGGGTCCCTTGGTTGCACTTGACGCAAATGTGTAGGAAACTGCCTGTTTGTAATTATAAATTAGACCACGCACCATAAAAACTTGGGCGTGATCTGCAAAGTCACCCTTTCTTTCCTGCCCATTGTCAACAAGACCTGTTATTTTATCCTTTCTCTCCTGGTATGTGAGATTGGTTTTCAGTGAGACTTCATCAAACATTAGTACACACAACTTTTCTTCCACTTTCATTGCGTCAGCTTTCGCTTTTAGTTGAGAGAAAATGTTTTTGTTGATCCCAGGCTTGAGATTACTCATTTGAATAAGCTTTACAAGTGTTTGCTGAGCAGGCAAAATAAAAATCTTCCTGAAAAATCGATATCCTTTGGGACTTTGCTTAAAGATTGATAAGGCAGCAATTTTTTCATTCAATGTAAAGCGTCGGCCTTTTCCCTTTTTTAGGTCTTCCCGGCATTGCATTTTCATTAATAATTTTGCAGTACTAGTGCAATTTTCGAGTGTATCTAGGAATGCAGGACTAGATACCAATTTTTGCGCTGTTTTTAAGTTGGCTGCCTGTTTCCTCACTTTATTTTTTATTTTGCTAATTTTTATTCTTGCAGCAATAAGTTTGTGATGCAATTCCTTTTCTGCATTTGTAAGGAAAACTTTCTTGATAGTTTTCTTGATTCTATTCTTCGCTCCTGTAAGAAAGAAACATAACATGTTAATTATTTCACATACTTTGGTAACATTTTTAAATAGAAAAAGTCAGCTATTTTGAATCAAACTACAAGATGTTTATCCAAAACAAAATAAAACTTATTTATTTTTGTAGTAGAAGGAATTTAAGGCATTTTATACAATTTCATAACACTAATAGTTTTCCTCTAATTAATAAGTGAACTGAACGTCAGCTAGTCTGGGAGCGGTGGAGCAAAATGTTGAAGTTGTAATTTTGTTTTTTCAAAAGTAATTTTATACCATGACAAAATATATGAGATCATTATTTAGCTATTTACAACAAAAATTAATCGTCAGCTGTATGGAAGACGCCGGATTATACTTAAAGTCAGTCACGTATATGAACACGTCGAAAGTTTTCAAGTATAATGGTATTTTATACTTTATGATCTTTATGGAGCTGAAAGTTCATACTTTAAAAATGATAGATATAATCGTCAGCTGTATGTATAACGGTGGTAATACTGTTAGTCAACGTCATAAACATGCTGTGTGTTCAGTGCATCTCAGCGTTGCATAGTCAATTCAACAAATTAACTTTTTTTTTAATTTAAAAAAAAAATGCAGCGCCACCTCCCATACTAATACATATAAATTGGCAAAATTACGAATTTAACCAATTACAGATTTTTACACATATACTTACTAAGATTTTGTTTAACATTTTTCTCGGGGATTGAAGGATGTCCAAGTGGCGCAATAATATGCTGATGCACTGGAGTGTCTGGACCTGAAATATGAGTTAATTTCATTTAACATTCAAGCTAACAATATTTTAATAATGTAGTACCTACTACAGTAAAAGGCCAATAAGTGGCCAGCCTTTACAAGTTAATAAATTGAGTATTTACTAGCTGACCCGCGCAACTACGTCTGAGTCACATATTGCAACATTTTTCGTTGACGCTATTGGTTATAGCATGATCTACTACAAACAAACAAACTCTTCAGCTTTATAATATTATTCATAATATTAGTATTGATAAAATAATGTTATGATCTTTCATACGCTAAAACTGATTAGGTCTATGTATTTCCTTGCACTTACTCAGGTTTCTTAAAATTTCAAATCTCATACAGTACAATCTGATAATACAGTGAAAGAAAAGATCAGGGAAAATCTAAATATTGTTTAAATTAAAAAACTTACCCATGTTTTCTTTTTGGAGTTCATTCTTTTCAACATTCATTGATGTATGCGGCAAATTTTCAATATTTGAAGTGGGATCTGGAAGTAAAATTCATCATGATTCCATTCATTTTAAAGTTTTAAATGAATGATTTTTACAATTTTAAGATTATAGATAGGTACCTGATGATGTTGATGGCAGCTCCAAAATTTGTTGCAATGGCTTTCTATTAACAGATGTAAATCTCTTCAGTGACAATAGTGCTGAAAAATAAGATCACTAATTATTTCAATAGAGCTGCAAATGATTAATTAAGTATTAACCTAAATCCAAACAGGAATATTTATGTTACAGTATAGTGGATTATATTACTTTATGTAAATATGACAATTTAAACAAACCTGGCATATTAAGTGTTGGCACAGCAATGTTACTGATTTTGTTGTTACGACATAGATATTTATCTTCGAAGTGTGAGCGGCATACACGGCGGTACTTATATATGTGCTCGTTTTCCAAGCCCAAGATATCACTACCAATCGCATAAAGCCATGTGTTGAAGCGTTCTCTATCTTTTTCAGGATTTGGGAACTTATGGAGCACTTGACGCATATCTAAAACAAATAATGAAGACCTTAAACTTAGGAAATATCCAAGTCAAGTTTACAAAGTCTTATTTAGGTTTTACTGTCAAGATTTAACAATAGCTAGGCTAACAGCTTTGCTACAATATAAGTGAACTTTGGGCCGAGGGGTGCAAATGATAAAGTATCATTAAGACTATACTATACTACTAGTATCGTTATGCAATTTGTAATTTCAACAAGCAAGTAACTCTGACATACCTCCACTATCCTTGCATCCTGGAACACAGCAGTACTTGTCCGAAGACATAGTGTAATAAAACAATATGCACTAAAGGAGTCCTATCTCAAACACGACACTACACCAGAGTCCTGCCTCAATTTTGGTATAAAACACACAAAATTATTTCTGATCACAATTATGGATAAGCCGGAGGAACCTTAGCTCAACTCGACGACAAATGCACAACGAAAAACAGAAAGATTGAAAAAATATCACACGAAACCGGCGCAAGCGTCAGGCATCAGCAGACATTTACATTTGATGTTACCACTTTATTGAAAAATAGACTGCCAATAAAATTCTACTGTGTCGCTGCAATAAACAGGAGCAAAATTATGTTAGATATTTTTAAATACTTTAAGAACATTTTTCGTTATTTCTTTCAACCAATGGAATATCTTACTGACCAATTTTACTAATAAAATCTTAGAAACTGACCAATAATAATTGTCGCAGATTATAATAAAACCTACTATTCTAGTAGCAATCAGGTCAGTTCAGTCACACAAAGTTCTCAATGTTCAGTTTAGTTTAGTGCCATCTGTCGAAATTTTGTTGAAAATTGGTGCAGAGCTGCCATCTCTTTTCGAAAGTAGGAAAATATCCACATTATAATCCGACAAAATATAATACACATCTTTCACCTTGTTTGCTTAAGGACTATTATATACTTCGTGATTTAGTATCATTGTAACGAGTGACTTCCCCGGTTTTTTGTACTAAGATTGAACCGCCTGGGCGCCTGGTGTTAGTGACAAATAAAGCAACGTGCTAGAACAAAACAACTGTGTTTCTATTAATAATAGGTTATGGGCCCAGCTTGACAATATTTTAGCTAGGGACAGTCGTAATTATTAGTTTAGCTCAGTTTTTAGCGTAGGTCGCGAGTGATAAACAAAAATTATCATGTCGACAAACTACTTGGCGAATGAAAACCACCAAAAGCCACGGCTCCAGACCTAGGCCGATAGTTTTTTTTTCTATTGTTGTTGATATTCATTGTCAAATTGTCATTCCGTTTCGGTTACCTACCTGTCTCTGGAGTTTAGTTTTCCGGCTGATGATGATGATGATGATGTCTTTACTACCTACCAGAATTCATAATGAAAATAGAAGAACCAATACTGTTATTCCGACTACCTAACTTCACGATTATCTTTTATTATATGACAATAATCAAATCTTAAAGACATAATATATAATCTTGTATTCTCTTATTCCACAAATGCCATTCATGAAGAGTTGAAGATATAATCCTGTATATAACATACGATGTTGTTGGCGTAGAATGACCATAGTGTACATAATTTAGATCCTCTTGTCAGACTTCAAAAGGGTGGGTATAGCTTTCTCAGCTTTTCTCAGTCTATGGGTGGATATTTTTATTCATATAACCCGTTTTTATCATGTTTTTAAGGTTTTTATTGAACACCGATGTAATAAATATTTTGACGTGATTTTGACAGATGAAACAGATTGACAGCCGTCAATGCTGTCATAAACGTTTCTTTGAACGCAGTTACGTTACGAGGTAGTGTTTTTTCATATACTTTTATTTCTTTTTCTATCTAGTATTGAAGGATTTTAAATACTGCTAAAAATACAAATTATTGGAAGGAGTTTTAATAGTAATTTGTACCTCGGTACATGTCTGGGCCGAAAAAAAAACACCTCCTTTTATGAGGAATTCTTTTCGGTAGTTTACACAGAGTTTAATAATACAATAAAAATAGGGAGCGATTGTTTGAGCTGTACGGCCTTAAGCCTTACATCAACTCAGAAACTTTTAATAAATATGTAGCTACATACTCAAAAATTTTTAAAAACACTTGCAAGGTAGCTAAAGCCTTATTCATTAGCAACAAGATTAAATCCGCCGATAATAAAATAAAGACGGTTTGGAAAATTATCAATAGTGAAACTAATAGAAATAAAAAATATAATAATGATATCACACTAGAGACCTCACGTGGTCTTCTAAGCTCAAAAAACGAAGTTGCTCAAGAATTTGTAGATTTCTTTACCGGTATCCCACTTAAAACTACCGAAACCTTAAATTCCTCACCCTCGCTTTCTATTGATTTATTAAGAGCGAACGTTTCAGCCTGTCCGGTTGAGTTTCAATTTAAGCATATAAACCCCATAGCAGTCATTAAAGCCTTTAAGGAAATCAAAATCAAATTAACGGAAGATCTATGGGGAATGTCTATTAAAGTTTGTCAAGCTATTATTGACACTATAGCACCGTACTTAACCTTAATATTTAATTTGTGTGTAGACCAAGGAGTCTTCCCGGACCTTATGAAATACAGCAAGGTAATACCACTTTTCAAATCCGGGGACAGTAAAGATACGAATAATTATAGACCCGTATCCGTATTGCCGGTTTTCAGCAAGGTGTTTGAAAAGGTAATGCTTAATCAGATGCTTAACCACTTTAATACCAATAAGATCTTACATGAGAAACAGTATGGTTTCACCAAAGGACGTTGTACGACTGACGCCGGTGTCACATTATTAAAACACATATTCACTGCGTGGGAAGAGGCACAAGATGCCATAGGAATCTTCTGTGACCTCTCGAAAGCATTCGATTGCGTAAGCCACGAAACCCTACTCTTTAAACTTGAGCATTACGGTTTGGGGAAATTTGCACTCAGTTTAGTGAAATCGTATTTAAACGATAGACATCAGCAAGTAAAAATAAATGGTGTCAATTCAATGGGTTTAAAAGTAAGGATGGGTGTACCACAAGGCTCTATATTGGGTCCTTTCCTCTTTCTAGTCTATATTAATGATCTACCCCATTTATTTAAAAACCAACCACAAATGGTGTTGTTTGCCGACGATACTTCTTTGATATTTAAGATAAACAGACGTGCCACAATTCTTGACGACGTAAATAGCGCCCTACTGCAAGTCCATAATTGGTTTACCGCGAATAATTTAGTATTAAATGGGAAAAAAACTAAGTGCATAAGATTTGCCCTACCAAATGTCAAAACTAGTGATTGTGACATAGTATTGAATCAAGAGAAACTAGAATTCGTCGATGAAACTGTTTTCTTAGGGATCACGCTCGACTCAAGGCTACAATGGGGTCCTCATTTAACATCTCTTGCAGGACGGCTGAGTTCAGCAGCATATGCTGTTAGGAAAATCCGTCAATTTACTGATGCAGATACCGCGAGGCTAGTCTATTTTAGTTATTTTCATAGTATTATGTCTTACGGTATTTTACTATGGGGACGGGCTGCAGACATCGAGTCTATATTTATTCTGCAGAAAAGAGCCATCAGAGCCATATATAATCTATGTAGGCGCGATTCTCTAAGAGAACTGTTTAAGGAAATTAACATCATGACAGTACCTTGCCAATACATCTATGAAAACATCATGTACGTTAGGAAAAATCTGCATTTATTTAGTAAAAGAGGCGACAGACACCACTATAATACTAGAACCAGGGACCATCTAGTTCAGCCAGGTTTCAGGCTAGCTAAAGTAGACTCATCTTTCATGGGGTACTGTTTAAAATGTTACAATAAAATTCCTCCCGGCATTCTACAACTGAATGAGACGAAATTTAAATCTTGTATAAAACGCACACTATGTAGGCAAGCATACTATAAGTTGGGAGATTACATTGATGATAAAAATGCTTGGCTCAATGCTGGTCCTGCTCCACAACCATAGGGGCAAACTAATTGATTACTTTGTGAAGTTATTGTGGAAGCTGCAGAAGATTGTAAACATATCTTTGCATTGTATAGATTCAGTGTCTTAGTATTATATAATTGCATAGCACATGTGTGAGTTCTATGTACGATAAAGCTACCATTTACATCTTTTACTGACTCGAATTTGCCCTGGCGGTTGAGAAATGTCATGCTCACTCAAATGTCTCGCTGATGGTGGCGCGTGTGTCGGGTCGTTTAGTTCCCTCCAAAATGGTTGAGTTGAATGATGGCTGATCCATGCGTCATGTTCGTGAACGGGCGCTGTCAGTTGTGACTGGTCATCTCGCAGCTGCCATGGATTATTGTATTTTTGAATTGATAATTTTATCTTTTTTATTCTGGACGCTCTTACTCGCACGTCTTTCTACATCGTTCTCACATGTATGTTTAATCTCGACATGAATGATGTAACCGAGACTTTGTAACAACAATGATTTAAAAGAGTGTCCATGGAGTTTCTTGCCCATTCTTCTCCATAGAGATCTACGCTTTCGAATGGGCAACTACAGTACTTTCACAAGTTATTATGCCCTGTGACTGGGACTGTAGCTTAGTTTATTTTTTTGTGTTTTGACATTCAAAAGTGCCTGTAATGGTCTAATTGAAATAAATGCTTTGAGTTTGAGTTTCGTCTGCTGTTGGGTCTCTTGCGATGTTGTAGAGTAGATGTTCCATAGCGAACATTATCGGCTCGCAACTTTCACTGGTCTCCTTTTAACAACATAAATGTAAAAGTAGATTTTTACAATGAACACAAATAACTCATAAGCTCACAAAGACAAAAAGTTACCTTGAAGACGGTCCACAGCCGCTTGAGCCAGGACGGCGGCGCGAAGTAAACGCTTTCGGCAACCGTGTAGCCGGTGTTGATGCAGCACGTGTATACGTTGGGGAAGACCATGACGAACTCGCCCGGCCTCTGCTCCACGCGCGACAGCGTCACGTTGTGCTGACGCAGCATGTCCGGCGGGATCATTATGATGTCCGTCGGCAGCCACAGACTTTTGTTTTGGGCAGACGTTGGGCAAAGAATTTCTACGGCCCTCCTGAAGGACTCCGTCTGAGTTTCTGGTATCCCATACCTTAATATAATACGATTACAATTAAAAAAAGTGGAATAAATGTATAAGTTATAGATCATCTCATCAAAAAAATCATAAATCATATTTATTTCTGTAAATTGGTTTTAATTAACACTTTTACACGTCACATAATGTTATATTTAAAAGCTAGATGGAGCCGGTGTTTCGTATCCGACTACTCTGAGCAGAAACAGCCGAAACAAACTCAGAGGTCACTGTCTTTTTTAAAGTCCAGACATTGGTCAAATCACATGAGAACCATGCATATTAGTGCCTAAGATGGTGTTTGATGAAAGAACCACAAAAATTTGAGTGGACCTGTCCAGTCAGTGCAAGCATTCGTCAGTGATCGTGTAGCTAGACTCATAACCCAAGGAGCTCAACGAAAACGACGAACAATACCAAAGAAAGGACATTTGGGTAGGCCGCATAAAGTACTCAAACTGCCAGACAATTGTTAAACTAAGCTAAATCGAAATAATAAATAACAATATGACCGCATAGTCCACATATTCACAGTAATTACGTTCGGCTGCAGGAGGATACAAAGAAACCGATATAATTTGCTTAAAAGAAGAATTTAATTAATAAAAATTATTACAATTAGATTGGTAAAAACTAGGTTGCGTGACAATTGCTCGATGTCAGAAACAAGAGTGGTTTTACAATGCACTGAATCAACATCCGCCACTGCACTATCTTCGATCCCACGCCCTTGGAATGCTGAGAAGGCGAATCGCACGGTGCCGGCGACGGCGGGCGCAATGCGGTAGGTCATTGTAGGTATTAGTCATGCTCTTAGGATTTTAGGGTTCCGCAAGCACGACATAACATCTCCCTCCACAAGATCGGCAACTATTTGAAGACTCTAGTTGAAAATAGTGTCGATGGCGAAGCTGGATCAATCTCAGTTTTGCAGGCTTCCTTATCCTTAGCCTTAATATCGGTTCCATTAGTGGCTTTCTGTAGTTGGTTCAATCTACGACGACGAAGTGTAACGATGATGGCAAGTACACATGCACCGGATAGTAGAATGTATACCGGTATGGTAGTGTGGTATATAGCTTCTGTGTTCGACGACTGTAGCGTTACAGGTTCTTGTAGAGCGATTTCAGAGTTACTTGAATGCAGACTGCCAAGGTCAATGGTATCTAGTTTTATAGTTTTCACTGGCACATTATACGAATTTTCTTTTATAATTGGTACGTCCATAATTTTCAATATCTTTCCCTTAGTTTGATCATGACGATTGCTTGCAGTAAATGCTGCGGTTCTAAGTACGCAACCTTTAGGTATGATAGATAAATAGCTCCCTTTCAGCATTCTATAATTATCTTCAGAACAAGTTAAGCGAACTTTCGTAGGTTTAGGAAAGCTTAAAACAAAGTGTTGGTCGTCTAGCTGCTCCATAGCTTCAGAAGACAGGATGACTGATGTAAATTGACAGGATTCATTAATTTTCTGTTGAAGTATAAGCTGCTGGATACAGTCCGATTGTTTGCCATGGTGGTGACTTAAATCATCCTCGCAAAGGTGACCGTGGCTATACTTCGGACATTCTGTCTCCATGTACAATAGATCTTTTTCGTGAACCGCTAAGAAAGGATAAGCTGGAATTAGGACCTTATTGTCATGATTAGGAGCCAAGGATAATTTATATAGGATGTAGTTAGTAGGATAAAGTATCGGAAATTTCATAACTATCACTAATTTATTCCCATTGTAATAATATCCTAGTCTAATTATATCAAAATATTCTCTAAAACTTATGTCTAGAAATTGATCGTTATTATATAACATACCTAATCTATTCATCATGTCCTGAAACATAGCATAGTTGAATATAGAATTATGAATACTTCTAGCTCTTATAAATGCCAATAAATTTTGCAATTTGTCAAGTTCTTTTGACAAATTATCTATATTGTCTCCTAATATCATTAGTAACTGTGCTAAATGAGCATATTTAATGGTATCTGTTTCATATCTACTATTGTTAGCTAAAATAGAATTGATAATTTTCTCGATTTTATATTGGTTTTCTACTATTTTATCTGTAATGTTTGAACTACGTGAAACCCACTGCTTACTTAAACTCATTTGTGGTGATTAATTTCAGCAACTAAATTATTTTCATTCTGTTTTAAGATTCCAATGGCATTGTCGTATTTAAATGCATCTGTATAATCTAAATTACCTGAAATGCTCTTTATTACTGAGCCAAGACCATCTATGAGACCTCTTTTAACACGCTTTACCTCAAGTGTTTCTAACTGTTCCGATATTTCTTCTAATTTAGTACCTAGATATTTAACGTGGAGTGCATGGAGGGGTCGCGACATATTACTCAATTGTAGCGTAAGATTTTGCAATTGCTCGTTAATTGTCTCTAAGCTTTTTCGCATATCATCAAGGTTTATAATTTGGAGAAAGGAGTGGAAATGTGAGATAATTCTTGTGGATCCCAGGTTGAAGGGCAAGATACCTGGTCCGTCGTTAAGACTGTCTAGTGTTATTTCGTCCGCTCGGGCCAGGGCCAGGGTCAGGACTAGTAGTATTTTCAGTGTCCTGTAACAAACGAGCACTATTAGGCACCCGCTTTAGGCGTGATTTAGGCACGGTGCCTCTTTTCTTTTTAGTATAGATATGAATAGGCAAATCCGCTAATACCGTATCATGAGTATATCTAGCTGCTAACTTTTGCCTATGGCATAAAGGATTCCTAATAAAAACTTGTTGCTCTGGTTCGTAATTTTCTTCAGGTTCACGATTTTTATTAACATTTTCAGTAATTTCAGTGCGGCGATGAAGTGAAGTGTCGTTGAGAATATCGTATACTTTTGACATTCGTCTACGGTGTTCCTGGATATATTGTTGTAAAAGATGTTCTGATAGATTCATATCAAAAGGATCTCGGGGATCAAAATGACCAGTAATTATATCGATTGGCCTGCATTTTGTAAAGCTATGTATCGAGCTATTATATGCCAAAATAGCATAAGTTATAAGATTAACAATTGATTCGTTTCGATGTTCTAATTTTAATATACGCAAATGTTCTAGCAGTGTAGAATTAAGTCGTTCTACCATTCCATTTTCATTGGGTGTATTAGGACAGGTTTTATGATGTTGAACTTTGTGCAATCTAGTAAATTCGGAAAATATTTGATTACTGAATTCCGGACCGTTGTCTGTTACAATAGTTAAAGGCACTCCGTGATGAGTAAAAAACTTTAACAAAGCTTGTACGACACTAATAGCTGTAGCATCTCTCAAGAAGTATGCTTGACCATACTTAGAGAATGCATCTACTATTATAAGATATTTATTCATTTCAATAGTAAGTAGATCTAAATGTACAACCTCAAAAGGCTTTGTAGGTGGAGGTACAATTTGAAACCTTGGTCTAACTGGATTGCGATCATACTTAGCTTGCCCACATATTTGATAATCATTGATATACTTCGTTACATGCTCTTTCATATTTGGCCAATAGCATCTACGCGATAATGCTAGATAACACTCATTGATGCCTCTATGATTGGTTTTACCTTCATGATATTTCTTTATAATTTCCTGTTGCTTGAAATAATCTTTAACATTTTCTACCTCGGTTTTGGTGAGTACTAATTTCATTGCGGAATTTTTAAAGTATTTTTGAATTATAGGTATTATAGTATACATTTCTAATGTAGGATTGATTAAAATACCGGTCTTTACTTTTGGATTTACGTATTCTTTAATTGTGCTAATTATGTCTTGTTCCAAATTAGATTTTGAAATTTGTATGACAGTTCTAGTATGTGTTTCAAATGGTTTAGAAACACTAGGCCTACATTTTATGTCTCCTACAACATTAAGATATATTTGCTGATTAAACTTATTAAGGTGGTCGTCGGAAATAGGGATTTCTAATATGGGACTTTCTAAATCACTATGGGCGCTCAAAGTTCTAGAATCCGCGCTTTCAGTTCTAGAATCTGAGTCTGAAGGTGCACCTTGTGACGTGTTAACTACTATCGAACTAGCCTCTTCATGATGAATTTCTATTCGTGACAAAGCATCTGCATTAGTGTTATGCTTTCCTTGCTTATAGACCACTGTGAAGTCAAATTCGCTTAGCCGTAGTCTCCAACGGGTTAAACGAGAATTCGGCTCTTTAATACTCATCACCCATTGCAAAGGACGATGGTCGGTCACTATTTTAAATTTACGCCCAAATAAATATGGCCTGAAATACTTGGTTGCCCAGACTATAGCCAGTAACTCCTTTTCAATAGTGCTATAGTTTATTTCACTAGAGTTAAGCGTACGCGAGGCATAAGCTATAGGTTTATCAGAGCCAATAGACCCTTGTGAAAGTACTGCTCCAATTGCCAAATTTGAAGCGTCCGTAGTTAGTATAAATTCAACAATTCTTTTTTAAAATCAGGGTATTGAAGAATTGGATCATTGACCAGAAGGGTCATTTTTCAAAGCATTCGACATAATTTTAATCAAGTGTAATTTAACAGCCTTTCTTTAAGCTTTGAGTTAAGGGTTTGGTTATTTTAGCAAAATCGGGAATAAATTTTCTATAATAACTAAGAAGTCCTAAAAACCTTTTAATTTCGGTAGGGGTTTTAGGTAAGGGGTATTTTTGTATTGCTGAGATTTTATCTGGATTTGGCTTTATTCCATCTTTACCTATAATATGTCCTAGATATGCTGTTTCTAATTTAAGGAACTCAGATTTGTCCATTTGTATCTTAAAGTTTGATTCGCGTAATCTTTTAAAAACTTTTTCTAAGTTGACAATGTGCTCTTGCAATGATGTCCTAAAAACTATTATATCATCTAGGTATACTAGACAAATGGTATTCTGTAGTTCTCGCTACACGTTATCCATTACTCTTTGAAATGTGGATGGACTATTTTTAAGTCCCATGGGCATTCTTAGAAACTCGAAATGCCCGTGTTCTACATTAAATGCTGTTTTTGTAATATCTTTGGGGTCCATTTCAACTTGATAAAATCCACTAGCTAAGTCTAGCGTAGTAAAAACTCAAACTCAAACTCAAACTCAAAGCATTTATTTCAATTAAACCATTACAGGCACTTTTGAATGTCAAAACACAAAAAATAAACTAAGCTACAGTCCCAGTCACAGGGCATAATAACTTGTGAAAGTACTGTAGTTGCCCATTCGAAAGCGTGGATCTCTATGGAGAAGAATGGGCAAGAAACTCCATGGACACTCTTTTAAATCATTATGTTGTTACAAAGTCTCGGTTACATCATTCATGTCGAGATTAAACATACATGTGAGAACGATGTAGAAAGACGTGCGAGCAAGAGCGTCCAGAATAAAAACATAAAAATAACAATTCAAAAATACAATAATCCATGGCAGCTGCGAGATGACCAGTCACAACTGACAGCGCCCGTTCACGAACATGACGCATGGATCAGCCATCATTCAACTCAACCATTTTGGAGGGAACTAAACGACCCGACACACGCGCCACCATCAGCGAGACATTTGAGTGAGCATGACATTCTCTCAGCCACCAGGGAAAATGCGAGTCAATAAAAGATGTAAATGGTAGCTTTAGCGTACATAGTACTCACACATGTGCTATGCAATTATACAACACTAAGAGATTGAATCTATACAATGCAAAGATATGTTTACAATCTTCTGCAGCTTCCACAATAACTTCCCATGGTAACCAATAAGTTTGCCCCTATGGTTGTGGAGCAGGACCAGCATTGAGCCAAGCATTTTTATCATCAATGTAATCTCCCAACTTATAGTATGCTTGCCTACATAGTGTGCGTTTTATACAAGATTTAAATTTCGTCTCATTCAGTTGTAGAATGCCGGGAGGAATTTTATTGTAACATTTTAAACAGTACCCCATGAAAGATGAGTCTACTTTAGCTAGCCTGAAACCTGGCTGGACTAGATGGTCCCTGGTTCTAGTATTATAGTGGTGTCTGTCGCCTCTTTTACTAAATAAATGCAGATTTTTCCTAACGTACATGATGTTTTCATAGATGTATTGGCAAGGTACTGTCATGATGTTAATTTCCTTAAACAGTTCTCTTAGAGAATCGCGCCTGAATAGATTATATATGGCCCTGATGGCTCTTTTCTGCAGAATAAATATAGACTCGATGTCTGCAGCCCGTCCCCATAGTAAAATACCGTAAGACATAATACTATGAAAATAACTAAAATAGACTAGCCTCGCGGTATCTACATCAGTAAATTGACGGATTTTCCTAACAGCATATGCTGCTGAACTCAGCCGTCCTGCAAGAGATGTTAAATGAGGACCCCATTGTAGCCTTGAGTCGAGCGTGATCCCTAAGAAAACAGTTTCATCGACGAATTCTAGTTTCTCTTGATTCAATACTATGTCACAATCACTAGTTTTGACATTTGGTAGGGCAAATCTTATGCACTTAGTTTTTTTCCCATTTAATACAAAATTATTCGCGGTAAACCAATTATGGACTTGCAGTAGGGCGCTATTTACGTCGTCAAGAATTGTGGCACGTCTGTTTATCTTAAATATCAAAGAAGTATCGTCGGCAAACAACACCATTTGAGGTTGGTTTTTAAATAAATGGGGTAGATCATTAATATAGACTAGAAAGAGGAAAGGACCCAATATCGAGCCTTGTGGTACACCCATCCTTACTTTTAAACCCATTGAATTGACACCATTTATTTGTACTTGCTGATGTCTATCGTTTAAATACGATTTCACTAAACTGAGTGCAAGTTTCCCCAAACCGTAATGCTCAAGTTTAAAGAGTAGGGTTTCGTGGCTTACGCAATCAAATGCTTTCGAGAGGTCACAGAAGATTCCTATGGCATCTTGTGCCTCTTCCCACGCAGTGAATATGTGTTTTAATAATGTGACACCGGCGTCAGTCGTACAACGTCCTTTGGTGAAATCATACTGTTTCTCATGTAAGATCTTATTGGTATTAAAGTGGTTAAGCATCTGATTAAGCATTACCTTTTCAAACACCTTGCTGAAAACCAAACACCTTGCTAAAATACTGGCAGTTACCCAATTTGTCTAAGACGTCAGCTATATTGGGGATTGGGTATTTATCATCTATTGTTTTCTCATTAAGCTTCCTGAAATCTACTACAATACGCCACTTCGCTTTTCCTGAAGCGTCAGCTTTCTTAGCTACTACCCAAATAGGAGAACTCCAAGCAGAATTTGAAGGTCTAATTATACCTTGTTCTAACATTTTACCTATCTGTTCTTGTACTTCCTGTCTATGAATATATGGATATCTATAACTCTTTGTATAGACTGGAGCCTCATCTGTAGTTTTAATTGAGTGTTTGATTTGATTTGTGAATGTTAATTGTTCACCTTCAATATAAAATACGTCTGCATATTGCGAGCATAATGATTCTAAATTAATGCGCTCCTCTTCATTTAAGTGGTCGGTACGAAGGCGCGATAGTACGTCTTGTACACGTTGTTTTTGCTGTTTAGTGCGCGTGCACTCGAGAGACTCTAACGGAGGGGGATCTATCGGGATGCAGTGCAGCTCCTTTTTATAATAAATGAGTGTACCGCCCTTGTGACAGCGTGACCGATCGTTGCGAACTATGCGATAGTTTGCAATTCTCGGATCACGGTGGCTAGGCTTAAGAAAGGTCTCCTGTATGAGGAGGATATCCAGTTGATGGTCGCGGAGAAATGTGGCGATCTCATCACGCTGGCCGTTAATGCCGTTGGCATTAAAGTAGCCTAGTTTTAGGGATCGGGGCTTGGTACACGTTACTAATTTGTTCCTATCCATAATAAATTAGTTGTGGTTAAGGGCGCGGATGGCTTTTTCGATGGTGGGGTACCGTTTGAAAATCTTGCCATATTCGATGGCAGATTTCTTGGCAGCCCTGATTTCGTTTGCCATTCGGTCCGCTTCCGGGGTACAAAATACCTGGAAGGCACCGAGGATGATGTCGAAATTAGTTTCCTCCTCAGCGGCCACGGGGCCAGGAGGCGCGGGTGCGGTAACGGGGGCGACCATAGGGGAGGGCGCGGGCGCAGGGGTTGAAGGGAGCCCGGGAGTGGGGTTGGCTTGAGCCTTAGAGAGAGCTGGGAAAGCTTTTTGGTGATTCTCGGAGGTCCAGGGAGTGGGCCTTTGAGGACTAAGACGCTCGGGCATCTGAGAAGAGGGAATCTTAACAGAGGGACTCTCTCTCTGTTGTCGGGCGAGGGCACGCTTAGCCAGCTTCGAAGATGAAGCCTTGGGGGCTTTGGGGCAGCCACGGTAGTTAGCCGGGTGCCCGGACTGTCCACAGAGAACACAGCTAGGTGGCTCCGTGCACTTGGAGATGTCCTTTGGACGGGGACAGTCGGCCGTGCTGTGGCCACCTAGGCACTTTACGCACCTATGTGGCGCAAAGCAGTTAGCCTGACTGTGCCCGTACAACTGGCATCTGTGACACTGGCCTACAATATTAGAACGGTATGGCTTTTCAATGGAGATGCCTGAGAGGGAGCAGACCGATTTTACCTTGAAAATCGGGTGATGCCCATCGACAGGTTTGCAGATGACCAGTACCATGTCGTACTGGTCGCCCCCTCTAGCCTTATGAAGGCGGTGAACTGTGATGACAGGGACACCCTGTCTTTTGAGGTCTTCGAGGATGTCCTCGGTGGGGATTTCTTTAGGGATCCGCCTGATCACCACACGGGTGGGCTTCTCCTCAGGAAGGGAGTAAGTGTGGAATGCAATATTCCGAGCACGAAGATGACGGGAGAGCTCCCTGTAGTCGTTGGTCGTAGGGACCGTGACTTTGATGCCCTGCTGGGTGCTACGGGCGGACGTGTATTGGATCTTACGATCCATGCACATCTTGGAGACTTCAGTCCACTTGGACTTGTCTTGGATGAAGAGCGGGGGAGGGGGCTTGAGCTTCTTAGCTGAAGCTGAGGCGGATTGGGTAGCCCTAGGGCTGGAAGGCCTACTGGTCTGGGCGGCGGCGGGGGAGGGGGCGCGGGAGGACGCGGCGACCGGTTTCTTGGCCGAACTGGCCTGAGAGTTCTTCCCCTTCTTCCTCTTGCCCTTTCCGACGACTTGGAACGGCCGTCTTAAATATTATCCCTACCCTACAAACCGAACCGAATGACAGGGTATAAATAAAACGGAGAGGTTACAACGTGTGCGACGAGGCCTCATTACCTCCCTTAATTAGACCCGATAAGAGCGTCGCTTTTGACGACACAGAAAAGGCTGAGTGCCTGGCCGACAGCCTGGAATCTCAGTTGTCCCTCTGTTAAGATTCCCTCTTCTCAGATGCCCGAGCGTCTTAGTCCTCAAAGGCCCACTCCCTGGACCTCCGAGAATCACCAAAAAGCTTTCCCAGCTCTCTCTAAGGCTCAAGCCAACCCCACTCCCGGGCTCCCTTCAACCCC
>CAXKUT010000318.1:0-15788 GCA_964057025.1 Standfussiana lucernea | reverse complement strand
AATTACGTAGGCTAGGACTAAAAAAAAACCGAATTTATTACAAACTAATTTATTTTAATAAAAATTACAATTATTGGGAATCAAATTGACTCGATCGATGGTAGATACGAAGTGCGCGGGCTCGGTCACGTAGACGGTGTCATCGGGCCTCGTGTTCTGTGTCAGCAGTTTCCCCTCGTAGCAACTGGGTCGATGATGCGCACGCGTCGTGCCTCGTGCCTTGTGTCAGCGCTTTACATATAAGTGATGCGCGTAACAAGCGTGACAGCAACGCCACCTATGCTTTTCCTACAGGGTCCGTATTTGCACCTTAGTTTTAAGCCATTGTTAGACCTTTAAACATCATGGAATGCAAATAAAGATACAAATATGATATCACAAACATCAGTTTTGAAACTCACATGGTCACTAACACTTTTGTTAACACGTAAAACGGGATATTTACCATACATTTTGAGTTCCTGATATTTCCAGTGATGTGTGTTTCCCGATATTTTTTTTAGTTTATCCGTGATCATGGTGCTTGCAACAGCGCCGAAATATCGGGAACTCAAAATGGATTGTAAACAAGGTAAATATTCCGTTTTATATGTTAACCAAAGTATCAGTGAATCTGTCTTGTGAAATACATTCAAAAAACAAGAGGTCCGAAGTTCCGACTTTGCCCACTCGCCAATAGATATAATTATGTACTGCTATAGATGCAGAACGACGCTGCATTTTGGCAATCTATTTTATTTAATTTTTAGCTTAGCAAAAGTAAACGAGTGACTATGTGTTATTATCAATCCTACTTCTAATATTATATTAAAATACGTGAAATTGTAATTCGAGTTTTGTGTCTTCTTCCAATGTTTTTTTATGAATAAATAATTGTCTTCTTGTAATTGTTGCATTATTAACCGGTAAATTAAATTTTATAGGGAACTTCATTGAAGTTCACTTTTAGATTTGTAATCGGCGTATAGTGTCACGTCGACAATTGTGAAACAAATGCTACTGCAATAAAAAACATTCACTGATATTTTGATGGTCTGTTATTTTAATTCAATGATACATAAGTACCAAATTCTACAATTACCTGTGTCTTTTTGGGTGGTCTTCTTGCAAGCCATGATTATCACGAATTTATGTATTTCCAGTTCAATGGGTGAAGAAAAGTAACGGAAAGGATATTATTATTGTAAACGGATACACCTTCAGCGGTAAAGGAACCGGTCCCCGACAGACTACCTGGTACTGCACCTTCGGGCGAACATATTGTAAGGCTAGAATTATGTTCATGAACGACGTCATTCCTTCGAACCGGGAAATAGTGTTTATTGAGGAGAACCATACACATGCTCCTCCGTCGTTTGTGATTTCTGATGGAGTTTATGTTAAAGTTTAACGTGATTTAACTAAAAGTGAAATCAGATGTTTCTTTTTTCCATTCATTTTCGCCTTTCATTCAACATCTTTCACTTGAAGCGAAACGTCAGCGTGAGACGCATGGATGCAAACAAAACTAGATACAATAATGAACTGCTCATTTGGGTGTAGCGTCCGATTTCGGCATTAGCGGACAAATGATTGACAAAGTCAGCTGTAATATTATAGTGACTACTACTAGGTTTACATTTATTATGTTACGTTTTCCACGTATGTCCGTGATTAGTAAACGAACACAATTATTGTCTGGTAGTATTTGGTTAGTCTTATTTCTTTTTTTCATTTGGAAATACATAATTATATTGTCTGTTATATTAGATGTCATACACATTAAATGAATACATGAAAATAAATAGGTTGTTATTGATTTGTGTTAAATATGGTGCCAATTTGAAAAATATATCTGATGGTGCTTATACATACCATAGAAATGACAGCGATTTGGTGGTCCCTAATTATACATATTAATTTTATACTGAGATGTTTTTTATTCTTGCTGATACGATTGCATTGTTTGTGCTGTTTTTCACACTATGATAATAATCAATTTAACTTTACTTTCTTCTGCGTTATTTTGGATAATTATCTGTCGAAGCTATAATTATTTTAACTTGTTTACCAATTTTCAGTTAAATGGGTAAAGAAAATTGACGGAAAGGAATATGCTATCGTAAACGGATACACTTTCTTCTGTAAAAAAATAAATGCAAAGACAATTATGTGGAACTGCACGTCCGGGAATTTGTGTAAAGCGAGGTTGATCTCGACAAACGACGTCACACCTTCGAGTCGCCACTTCCTGTGTATCAAGGAGAACCATACACATGCACCACCGAACTATGTGATTACTAATGGATTTTATTTAAAAATATGACATGTTTGTTAGATATGTTCGTACTTTTTGTTCTATGATGTGTAGAGCTTAATAAATACATACCTGAATAGAAAATTTCTTGAATTTTTTTCGTGTCATATAAATACTGCACTAGTAGACTGGTTGCAGATTTTTAGGCTTCCGACGACGCTACGACTGCCAGTATTCTTCGAATGACAGCCGGGACTGCCGGCATAACATGGTCTATGAAACAGTGCCTCAATACGCAATGGATGACCACCTTCCTACGTAAAAAGCGTAACTTAACATTGATCAATCAACGCGTGGCTGTTACATCTATGACCACTATTAAAATCTTCTGAACACTTAATTAATATTGTTTGATTCAGTCCGACTACGATGGCGTTTCTAAAGCGAGCACGTCTGCTTACCCAACACAGTCTGACCATCAAGCTTAGCTGGTAATCAAACCTTTCCACAAAATACAGAACAACATAAAATGTCTTCTTTATTTCCAGTGCTGCAATGGGTAAAAAAGCAAGATGGAAAGGAACTGGCTGTGGTCAACGGCTACACGTTCTATTGTCACAAGAGTAATGTGAAGACCAAGACTTGGAGCTGCACTAAAGGGGGGTATTGTAAAGCAAGGCTCATCATCACCAACGACATTAGAGCATCGCATAGGACCGTGGTATCGGCTAGACTGGAACACGGTCATGCACCGCCAGCATTTGTCATATCCAATGGATACTATCTTAAAATATGATAGCGTGCTATACCTTTATTGTATCCTTTGCGTACCTATAGTAGCTGTAGGCATATTTATTGTACTCAATAGAAATGTCAAAATACAGCGTGTAAGTGCCATTTATACGGATAAAAATTGCTGTATAGAATATAAGAGAAAATAAATGTATCCGTGTAAATGAAGTATAGTGCCATTTTAATAATATATCAATAGACTGAAAGTTACCCTCAGATTACCAAAACTGCTGGAGTCTCAGAATGCTCCTTAACACAGGTTTTCATAACGTAGCTAAGAGAGCAGTGCTCACCCACACGTTTGTAGATATAGTACTTATTTTGTATAACTGTATTTTAACGTGTACTACGATGTTTGTTTTTGAGTAAATAAATAAATTGCATTAGTTCACGGTTCATCTACATTGATTCACTGATGTTGACAATTGAAAAAGTATTTTTTTGAAAAAGTAATTTGGTTGATTCAACCATAATGACACCATATAGAAACTAAAACATTTTGTAGTGGCATTAACATGTATTTTTGTAGTTAAATCATGCGTCTAATGCATTTATGTAACCGTATAATTATAGCTAAAAAACCTAGTATCACATTGAGTACTACATATTAATAATTTTTAAATTATTTGCTTTTGATGTGCTCGAGTATTGGTAATTTTACTAAGTATTATTTATTTATTTTTGATTATAGTATAGCGCGTAGCTAATATAAATGAGTAATGGATGTAATCTTATTTACACATAGGAATGAAACTTGTACTTATTATGATTGTACTTTCCACACATCGAAATCTTTCGTTGTGTGATAGGAACACATATTTGCCTAAAAGGACAGGCCGATCCGGGAGTTTTATTTAGGTGTTGTAATTGGTGTTTAAGAAATTATGCTAGTGGCCGCCTCTAGTGTGTCTACTCTTATCAAATGATACTGCGATCTCTGATACGTTTTATACGATGGTATTAACAGCACACCTTGATTTTATGGCAGGAATACATGGTTCAACCAAACTAAATCGTTGGGAAAGGGACAGGCACAGAAATTAAAGGACGACAGCGATTATTCGTTTCCATGATAACACGATTTATTTAAGTTGTTTCATCAAAATTGGAATGTATAGGTCTACGGTAGCTGTGCTTCATTGCTGTTTGTGACTTGTGTATTAAAAGACTCATAGACCATCCAAAGATTTTCAGAAACATAAGTTAAATGTGGCCAAAAACTTAACATTATAGTGAATAATCATAGACGGTAGAAATCACGTAGAAAAAATAATTATTAAGGTTTAAAAATATTCAAATAAGAGTTTCATATGAAGCTCATAATGTCCTTCCTATTAGATCACATTAAAATTAAAATAACTTAACTTAAAGGCAAATGCAGGTCTCTTAATACCTTAAAAGTCTATAAATGTATTATGTAATAAACTTGTAGTGACAAGTATTATGGTTTTAATTCAGTATCATTTCAGGTTCAATCACCAAACTTAACCTTAAAGAGAATAGGAAGGCTCAGAGCTCGCTAAAACTGCAATAACAAATTTTTGTCATCGGACTTTTGCGAAAGATGATTCAGTTCACAGAACTTTATTTTTTTCCTTAGCCTTTATTGTCCCACTGCCGGGCAATGGCTTCCCCAATAGCCTTCCGACTCCACTCCTTGAACTTTTACCATCAAACTATTAAACTTCATGATGGTGGTGACATAACGTCGAATACAGTCTCTTAGAAGTTTTGCTAAAAGGTCACACTGCCTCTTGTTTTGTAATATTCAGTCATTTTAAAAATTCTGAAGGATTCATTTAAATGCCAACTTTTCTTACTTGGATAGTTATCAAATCACATTCTGGGGCTGGCTATGAAAATGAACTGCTCTTAAATGGCTCATTACTCACCAATTTTTCTTTTCAGTTATTTTGCTGGCGAAATCGCGTTACTCAGGGAAACATCTGGTCATGTTCAACGACTACACTTACTACTGCAAGAAACAATGCAAGAAGACCAAATACTTCCATTGGTACTGCTCCACACATAACTGTAGAGGTTGTAACGCTAAGCTGAAGTTGGATGAGAAGTTCGCCATTGTTGGCCTTGAGAACGAACACACTCATCCCCCAGCTAAGTACTGTATCCACGGTGGGCAGTACATAAAGATATAACGCTATGGACAACGTCCTTTGACGTTGAAAGTTTATACTAGTTCATAGTATATCTGTTATGGCGGCTACATACGTCTCTACTAGCTTGACAGAGCATCATGTAAAACTATTTCGCACAAACACACGGGCGCTTAATGTTAGAGCCACAATTGTTATTACCAATTGCCCTTCATCTCAGGATCATGATAGTTAATTGTGCAGTGCATTAAAAGAGTCTCAACGATGAACATCTAATTTCGCTAAATATATCGCTTTGCTAAATATCTGGTACAGCCAGTGCCCAGAAGAAGAGGCTCTAACTATTCTTACAAAGTAGTTCGAGTCAGTCCGAGTGATTAAATTATGTCTTCATTTTTGCGATTTTGGTCTTCCCTTTGTAAAATGCTTTCAATATGGCTGCTATCAATAAGGTATTCATGATTAAATTGTTATTTTTTTGCATGTTATTTCTTAAACATAATTGGCGAAATGTGGGTGTACTTAGGTAAAAGCTCTGCCTAGCCATTCGGGGATTACATGCGTGATGTTGTGTGTTATTTATTTAAGAATAGTTTTAAGCTCCAGAAGATAAGTTCTTGCAATAAATGTTTATGATATCATATTACATTAAAACATGAAGTGAGAATATGTCAATTAATGAAATTAGACTTGTAAATCCAATGGAGTTAGTGGAACATTTTATTGAAATGAAATTGTAAGCTCTAGTAATAGGTATTTTCTGCTTAGAGTGACTGTAATGTAGAAACCGCTAAGAACTTGTATAATGAATCCAAAGTTTTTGTCTACAGTAGGTATAAGGGGTCTCGAATCAAGTTGCAATTAAAAAATCATTATTTTCCGAGTTTGAACATAATACAGAAAACACTGTTTTAAGCTTTCACGGTTTTTAACTTAACTTACACTACCACTTACGGGATATCTTCCAAAACATCAATCAAACAAAAACACACAAACATGACACACAGACACACACACACACTCACATTTTCTTCTTATAAACATTAATCGCAGAGGACATCCCGTAAGTGATAGTGTAAGTTCATAATACAAAAACTCCACAAACGTGGTTAGTGTCGATATTTAGTTTAATTTGAACCTGTTTATGAATATTTTTAAAGCTTTGGTTTGCTTCCTACATAGGCATCACATGGGATTATGTTGACTTATATTTTGTAATTATATTTAAAATAAAGTGAATCATAATTTTGTAGTGTTGTTTCATGTATGGTCTTCAATATAAATTATATCATGTAAAATGGTCTATTCTGTGCTTATTTATAAATTAGGGATTAAATGTTACTTCGTTTCTGAGTTTTGATTACGAAACCAATCTGCAAGGCATGAAAAATTATCTAAAAGGTTTGGGTTCTTGCTAAATTATACATCCGAAGATTATTTTCGAATAAAGTAGCAAAGGTGGAGTTGAGATTTTTTAACACGGAAAAAACAAAAGCAGATCTTCGAAGATCAAGATCAAGTCTACTGTTGTATCGTACAGTGACAGAAAACATACACAGTTTGTAGTAAGGATACCGCTGAGAAACACACTCACTGTCGATGTTCCCGACACTCAACAAGCGACCGCACCGGGCGGCCGTGTGATCGATACGTCGTCTGTTTGTTGAAAATGCTGCAAAAATTGACACATAGCTGGGTCTGGAAATCTCAAGAAGCTTTGAAGATTTACAAAAACAACAACAACTTTTTGATCCATAATCTCTCTATCTCTTAAGACGTATTGGCTTAATCACTTTGTCATATTAAATACGATAAAAATAAAGTCGACAATTCAATCGTACAAATTATAACATTGTTATTTCTTCCTATCCTAGCTTCAGCATGAAAATTAGAAATAGGTACACCTTGGTAAACAGGTTTCCTTCATCGGTAGGTATCGAAACTGACCAGACATTTTATTTCAGGTGTCCAATACGTTAAATCCAGAACAGGCACAATTATGATTCTACTGAACCACTACACATACTGTCTGGTACATCGGTCTCCGACCAAAGGCACGACTTATTGGCGATGCTCCTCTCACAACGGCAAAAAGTGCAAGGCAAAACTGATCATGGATACTATGGGAAATATAAGCGAGAAGTCTGTACATACACATCCTCCTTATAAATATGCTGTAATTAAGGGAGTGTACATCAGAATTGGGTAGAGAGATTAGAGTCCCTAATACGAGTAGCTGACTAATGTCTAAATCGGCTAGATGTCATTTTCAACATAAAAAAACACCCACATAAAAACGAACATAGGCGATCTATTAAATTAAATAAGTTTTGTAGGCGATTCAATTGCTCTTTTTAACCGACTTCAAAAAAAGGAGGAGGTTCTCAATTCGGTTGTATGGTTTTTTTTTTGTGTTTGTTACCTCATATCTCCGTCATTTATGAACCGATTTGAAAAGTTCTTCTTTTATCTGAATGGATCTACTTCCCGATTGATCCCATAGAAATTTCATCAAAATCGGTTCAGCAGTTTGGTTTTGAAATCAAAATAGCTTGAAAAAATGTCATCCAAGTAAAGGAAATTGCGAAATTGATACTTGACAAGGATTTGTGTGTGATACGATAACTAAAAAGGGTAAAATAAAAACTTTTTTTGCAAAAAAAAACCGACTTCCAAAAAAAACACAAAAAAAAGTGGAAAATAACTTTACTTTCGGAAGTCGGTGGCAAAAAACTCAATGAAACAAACAATAGTCACTGACTTCCGAAAGTAAAGTTATTTTCCACTTTTTTTAGTGTTTTTTTTGGAAGTCGGTTTTTTTTTTGCAAAAAAGTTTTTTTAAAATAACATATACTATGGCGTCTGCAGACATTTTATAGGGCTGCTTGTGTGATAGCTTGAGATACTACTAGCATTGAATTTTTTTGTGTTCCTGTCAAGAATTTGAACTTGTCAGTGAGATTTTGGATGTCACAACCAAATTGAATTTTGTGACCAAATTATAAAAGTGAATCGTTCAATGTGGGCTGCGAAATTTTGGTATCTTCATCCAAACTACATCTAAAACAACTTTAAATCAAAGTAAACCAATTTAGTTGAATCTTGTAATATAGTCATAAGTGTTTTAACTGTTACTGTAGGTTCTAGTGTGTGTAATGATCATTAGATACTACACTAATAGACGAAGCTATACTAATGTAGTTTCGTATTTAGACCCGTTTTATTTTAATTTCCTTTAGTAAATTTTAAATAGGACTTTTGACTTCATACATAAGCTTACGCCTTTATACAACATTAGTTTTAGTATATGCGAAACCTGAAACACGTGTCTAGTATTTTTGTGTAAAGAATCTATTTACAAAATTTCAAAACTGCATCATTACAAAATCACAAAGTTATAAGCTTGTTATGTTACCTGGTTTTCCGTACAAAAACATATTCACCACGCGGCGCCCCTCTGTGTGCCCACGCCTAATGCCTGTGTTGTGCGCCTATGATTGCGGATAGGTACTAAGTGTCGCTCGGTGTCCAACTCGTAACCTTTTTTAAATATTTTTGGGATAAAATATAACATGTTATAAAAAATATTGGTATCAATTCGAATTACTTATTCTGAACAAACTATATTCGGGTTTCGCATATACTAAAAATAATGTTGTATACTATGAATTTCATGTTTTTCATTATTATATAGCTACTTACATGGGAATAAAAATGGGCCATCTTTCTTATTTATTCATTAATTTATTTACAAGCTTATCGATTAGAATATAAAAGCATAAATCATAATTTCATTATATTTTTCTTTCCCTTAATCATAAACTTAAATAACGTAAATGTGAAGAAATATATAGAATAATTAATATTTATATCAGAACGACAAATGCTTTTATTTCCCAAGACTAAATGATTTATGAAAACTTTATTTACTCTTTTTGAATAGATTGAAAAAACATTAATTCTGATGGTGAAAAGGTTTCTAATTTAACTTATAAATCAATGTCTTATTTTTTCAGATGATTTCAAGTACATCACGTCCCGGTCAGGTTCACAACTACTTCTTATCAACAACTACAGCTATGCACGCGGTCGTCAGCCGAAAGCGAGAAATTTCACCCCTTGGTACTGTTCCACTCATATCAGTAAGGGGTGCAAGGCTAAGCTCGTCATTAATGTCCGTAATCAAATTATTTCTGCTAATTATGAGCACAACCATCCTCCGGGCCAGTACATAGTATGTCAAGGGAAATATATTCGGATATAAGGAACTAAATCTACATTTATTAATTATTTTGAGTCTCTGTAAAGAACTCAATGTAATCTTGTCACCATGTAGCGTCGTGGGGCCTGGTGTCTTGTATCACAGGCGTTGCTTGCAATGTCTATTGTAGGCACCAGTCTCTCACAATATAATGTAAACTTTTCCTTAAGATTAAGAGGAAAAAAAATATACTCACTGAAGTCATTATTTGTTGTTTTTCTTTGTTTTTTTAGGGTTCCGTACCTCAAAAGGAAAAAACGGAACCCTTATAAGATCACTTTGTTGTCCGTCCGTCCGTCCGTCCGTCTGTCAAGACCGTTTTTCTCAGGAACGCGTGGAGGTATCAAACTGAAATTTCTATATGATACTTAGTTCTACTGTCCCTGGAAGCTGTAGAAAAATCAACCTTCTAAGTCAACGCAATCAAAAGATACAGCCACTTAGGCCGCAAATTTCCGCAAATTTTCGAAACTCGCACGGGAATCAAAACCTACAGGGTACTTCCCGTGAACTTAGAATCTTGAAATTTTGTACGAAGTCACGTCTTATAGTACAGATATAGGAAAAATTACGAAAACCGTAAATTTTTAGTTTCGTCATATAAAAAAAAGTTATTACCCACAGGTTTGTACGGAACCCTCGGTGCGCGAGTCCAACTCGCACTTGACCGGTTTTTTTTTTAATCAATGGCAAAGATTCCCAATTTGTAAAATAATGTTTATAATTCTTATTTTCCAGAGGACTTTACGTACGTCGAGTCCCGGAGAGGGAAACAACTCATTCTAATTAATAACTACACCTATGGTCGCGCTGGTCATATACATACTAGAAATACTACTCGTTGGAGCTGTTCGACTCACAACAATAGGAAGTGCAAGGCTAACCCTTGGTTAGTTCCCTCCAAAATGGTTGAGTTGAATGATGGCTGATCCATGCGTCATGTTCGTGAACGGGCGCTGTCAGTTGTGACTGGTCATCTCGCAGCTGCCATGGATTATTGTATTTTTGAATTGTTATTTTTATGTTTTTATTCTGGACGCTCTTACTCGCACGTCTTTCTACATCGTTCTCACATGTATGTTTAATCTCGACATGAATGATGTAACCGAGACTTTGTAACAACATAATGATTTAAAAGAGTGTCCATGGAGTTTCTTGCCCATTCTTCTCCATAGAGATCTACGCTTTCGAATGGGCAACTACAGTACTTTCACAAGTTATTATGCCCTGTGACTGGGACTGTAGCTTAGTTTATTTTTTGTGTTTTGACATTCAAAAGTGCCTGTAATGGTTTAATTGAAATAAATGCTTTGAGTTTGAGTTTGAGTTTGAGTTTAACCTCATTACCAATGATAAAAATATAATTATTTCTGCTAATTATGAACATAATCATCCACCAGGGAAGTACGTTGTATGTCATGGGAAATTCATTCGAATATGAGTATATACTTTTATATGTTGTTTTTGTTTCTTTCTTTTGTGCACTTTGTACAGGCTGGACTCGTCACTGACGGCAAAAAAGCAACAATATTTCTGCTAATGAATTAACATAATCATCCTCTTGGCCAATACATTGCATGTCAAGGGAAATATATTCGGGTATAAGGAACTATGTACTTTTGTTAATTTTCTTCAGTTTCATAAAAGCACCCAATGAAAGCTTGTACACATGGAGCGTCATCGGGCCCTGGTGATTTGTACCGCAGGCTTTGCTTGCACTGCCTATTTCAGGCACTAGTCTCTTCTAGTTTGCAACTAATCCATAAGCTAGTTTTTAAGCAATTCTACTATCCATGTGTGAAAAGAAAAATAAAAAAAATACTAATAATGATCATTTCTTTTATTTTTTCATTAAATATAAATTGTTTTTTTTTTCGTGGAAACCATATGAAAATAAACATTCGAAATTAAAAAAAATATATAAGCCCACTAGTATCGGGAACAACGTCTAATTATATAATAATTTGTTGTTTTTCTTTCTTTCTTTGTTTTTGTAACTATGGAAGAGATCCTCAATTTGAATAATAACATCTATAATTTTATTTATTTTTTCAGATAACTTCAAGTACGCCGACTCGGGGAGAGGGACACAGCTCATTCTCATTAATAACTACACCTACGGTCGCACTCGTCATGTAAAAAATAAAAATACGACTCGTTGGAGCTGTTCTACTCACAATCATAAGAAATGCAGGGCTATGCTCACCATTGATGACGAAAATAAAATTATTTCTGCTAATTATGAACATAATCATCCTCCACGCAAATACATTGAATGTAAAGGGAAATATATTCGAATATAAGGCATTATGTACTTTTGTTAATTTTCTTCAGTTTCATAAAAGCACCCAATGAAAGCTTGTACACATGGAGCATCATGGGGCCCTGGTGACTTGTACCGCAGGCTTTGCTTGCACTGCCTATTTCAGGCACTAGTCTCTTCTAGTTTGCAACTAATCCATAAGCTAGTTTTTAAGCAATTCTACTATCCATGTGTGAAAAGAAAAATAAAAAAAAATACTAATAATGATCATTTCTTTTATTTTTTCATTAAATATAAATTGTTTTTTTTTTTCGTGAAATCCATATGAAAATAAACATTCGAAATTAAAAAAAAATATAAACCCACTAGTATAGGGAACAACGTCTAATTACATTATAATTTGTTGTTTTTCTTTCTTTCTTTCTTTGTTTTTGTAACTATGGAAGAGATCCTCAATTTGAATAATAACATCTATAATTTTATTTATTTTTTCAGATAACTTCAAGTACGTCGACTCGGGGAGAGGGACACAGCTCATTCTCATTAATAACTACACCTACGGTCGTACTCGTCATGTAAATAATAAAAATACGACTCGTTGGAGCTGTTCTACTCACAATCATAAGAAATGCAGGGCTGTGCTCACCATTGATGACGAAAATAAAATTATTTCTGCTAATTATGAACATAATCATCCTCCACGCAAATACATTGAATGTAAAGGGAAATATATTCGAATATAACTATGTATTTTTTGTTTATTTTTTTTTGTATTTTTAGCCGTGGAGAAAATTTTCGAGAAATGAATATAAAATTGGTTTATTTTAATGTTTTAGAACTTTTATACAATAATTTGTTTATTATAATGCCCATACTATTTCTGTAACTTTCAATGAATAAATATGCTACGTAAAAAACTAAATTAATCGTTTATTTCATTTTGCTAACAATTGGGGTCAACAATTTTTTTTTCATTCTTCGGTTTCATAAGCACAGTAGAAAAGTTCTTTAATGAGTTGTAGTTTATCATATAAAACTTGGTATAAAAAAAATAATTTCAGCTTACTATTCTTTGTGTTGTCGCTTAGTCCTTAATCGTGCTCATTTGTTACAGTTTGTGACATATCATTCGTTGAATCCGAAAGAGGCCAGTCTTTACTTCTGTGCCAAGACTACACCTTCTCTTTCCGTCGCCAACTGTCCCGGAAGCAAGGCGCTCATCAATGGGTGTGCACATCTTACAACAAACTTAATTGTAAAGCAGAACTTCAGTTAGACGCTGGTAAAAACCTTATTTCCAAACGTGGACACCATAATCACCCGCCAGCCATGTATTATATCTGTGATGGTATTTTTAAAAGAATGTAAATAAAGCGATGAAAATCAAATCAAAAAGTTTAGTTGTTTGAATTAGGCTTATACAAAAAAATCAAAAAGTTTACAAAAAATCTTGAAATTTGACAAAATTTTTGAAAGATAAAACCATATCCAGATCTAGAGACATAACTAGCGAAAACTGGATGAAGGTACCTTAGTTAGTAGAGACGTTCCTATGTACCTATAACGCCTCTGCCTAACCATTCCTGAACATCAGGCGCGATCCTATAAAGTTGCGCTATAATTTGTTTGTTTTCTTTTTCCAGTCATCAAGTTCATAAAATCTCAAAAGGGCAGGCCATTGATAATGCTGAACGAGTTCACCTACACGTTTGCTACGCGATCGGAGAAGAAAGGCACATTCCGATGGGTTTGCACGTCTCACTTCCACAGTAAATGCAAAGCTAAAATCATATTGGATACTGAACAGAGAATCGTGTCATCACTTTTAGAACATAGTCATCTTCCGCCTAAGTATTATATTCATAATGGAGAATATATTAAATTTCGATAGTTTTAAAAAGTGACAAGTTTGAAGTTTGTGTGTAGTAAACAGACACATCCTTCACAAACCTAAAACGCCATCCTATCTGCGGGAACGCTTTTCCTACTCCCGTCCTTCTGGTGCACCTTGCCTGTCGCATCTTAGGAACCCCCCCCATTCCATCCACACTCTACTGATTCCTACTTTTCCTCCTCCACTGTGTACGCCGCGCCGTGCGGTTGTGGAACTCACTTTACCTGAAATTAAGAACTGCCAAACTGTTGCAGTTTTCAAAGGAAGAGTGAAAGAACATTATCTTTCCATTTCGTCATAGTTGCATAAGTATTTATTATTATTTATTTTATTGTATTTATAGTATTGTTGATTGTATTGTCTTTGTATTTATACGTATGTAAGTATATTCTAATATTGTATATTAAATTTAAAATAGTTATCTGCTTTATGTTTTCGATTTTCTATTCTTCTTTTACACACTATGTCTACATCTCTTTTTTAGTATCTCCTTTCACAGGTGTGCTGGAAGAGATTTCTTTAGAAATAAGCATCACTTTGTACAATTTTTATGTTCCTTTCTTAATTTTTGCATTCAGTGTGTACATAAATCTATACTGTATATAATAAAATTGTAACAGGCCGATGCCTGTACATTAAAGATGTTGGAAAAAATATATATGGGGGGTGTTTATTAGAGCAACAGAAGCCAAAAGACAGTTTTTTAGAGTTTTGTCTGTATATTTTTACGCGCATCACGCAAAAACGACTGTATGGATTGAGCGCAGTTTTCACCACTTTACTGCTAGATGCCTAACTTAAAATATAGGCTACATTTTACCACAGTTTTTTTATTTTTTTTTATTCTAAGTACCTACCACACGTACGAAGTCGCGGGCAAAGGCTAGTTGTTAAATAAATAAAAGTAATAATCAGAATGAAAGTGTACCACCTGCTCAGAATTGCCAGTTGCTCGAGTTATTTGTATCTTCAATAGTACTGTTGTATGGCTCGTTGTTTAACGTAAATATTATGAAAACGAAATGATAGTTTGTAAGTTAATAGTTGTATTTTTAGAAAATTACAGGAATAAAATTAAAACCAACTAGTGTTTTAAAACTTGGTTGACTTTAATTGCCGTGACTAATCAGGAAACCAGAGAAACACTTAAGCAGATTTCTGCTTATAATATTGATAAGATTCCTTCAAAACTCCTGTATAATTTTGCCTATAGTCCTTTATTTATCTTGAACTAAAAATTGTATAGAAGTAGTAAAGTGTAAAAAAATCGTCTTCGTTCATAAATAATTAAAAACTTTAAACATAAACTTTAAATTTCAGACTACAAGTGCATTATATCGAGAAGAGGAAATCCGTGGATATTACACAAAGACTATACTTTCTTTCATCATAAAAATTTTCCTACAAAAGGTACTCATCACTGGCTATGTACGTCTAGTAGCAGCAAACACTGCAAAGCGAAGCTAATACTGGACAGTGAGACTAATATCGTATCTAGTAATCGTTATCACAATCATGGACCGCCTAAATATTAAGTATACAATGGAAAATATGTCAGGATTGGATAGTGTCTTTGAAACCTAAGAACTGTTATAAGTAAACATAAATTTATGTATTACTAGCGACCCGCCCCGGCTTCGCACGGGTGCTATGTAGATACTAATGTTTTCTCTACTATAATATGCATGTATTATACATTAAACCTTCCTCTTGAACTTGTACCATCACTTACGGGATATCTTCCGCAATTAATGTTTATATTGAGCTCCCGATATTTCGACGCTGTTGCAAGCGCCATGATCAGGAGATGACTGGAGAATGCGGGTGGATGGTAAAAACTTGTTAGGCGCAGAAAAATCTGTCTACCCTTTTTTTTTCTTCCTCTTGAATCACTCTATCTATTTAAAAAAAAACTGTATCAAAATCCGTTACGTAGTTTTAAAGATCTAAGCATACATAGGGACAGACAGCGGGAAGCGACTTTGCTTTATACTATGTAGTGATAGTGATTAAATGTTAGGTTAAACAAGGAACATAATTTATGGAACATCATATTTCAGGTTTGATCCGGTAATAAAATGTATTAATTTTCACGTGTACTACTCTGCTTCAAAGAATGGGTCTCGTTTAACCAAACAACTTGTTTGAACCTTCTTTGAACGAAATACTGTAAAATAATATACCGGCCAAACATCAAACGGCCTGGACGAACTTGTGGTTAAATAATA